>APFE030537497.1:211615-262291 GCA_000404065.3 Pinus taeda | reverse complement strand
AGTGACCGACTCTTCCACAAGCAAAACATTTGAAAGGTAACTTACCTCTGAATCTTCCAGCACCCCGTTGAAGGTTCTCGACAAAATTTGATTCTTCCTCTTCTTTTGACATAGGTCCTGAGTCATAAGAATCTCCTTTTCCCGAGGCCTTGAATGCAGCTTCTCTTCTGTCTGATGGTCCCCCCTTCCTCATTTCATAAGCAGTTAGAATTCCGTGTAGTTGCGACATGGTAATTTTTTGTAGATTCTCTTTTTCTTCTATTGCAAAAACATTTGATTCAAACCTAGAAGACAAAGATCTTAGAAACTTTTCAACTACAACAGCCTCTTTTATTTCTTCACCCAAAATTTTCATACAATTAACAATCTCATCTATGCGTAGAAAATAGTTAGGCACACTTTCATCATTGTACATTCTGAGATTTTCATATTGAATTATGAGGGTTTGAAGTTTTTCTCTTTTTACCTATTCATCTCCTCATAGCTCAGAACGATCTTGTCCCATATTTCTTTTGCAGTTTTATACTACATAACATTAACGAATTCTGATTGGGATAGACATCCTAATAGCGTATTGACAGCCTTTGCATTAGTTTCAAACTGCTTCTTCTCAGCCGGATCTATAGGAGTTGCTGATGGAAAAGTGTACCCTGTATCTATGATATCCCAGACTTCTGTACCAAGAGATTGAAGATAGGCTGTAAATCTTACCTTCCAATAGACGAAGTTCGTCCCATCAAAAATTGGTGGCCTGATTAATGTTTCTCTCTCGTAGTTTCTCATGATGATAGATCTTCCTTCAAGCGATCAAGCTTCTTCTGAAGGACCCGCTCTGATACAAATTGTTGGAAATAATACCGAGAAGGGGGGGGGGTGAATTAGTATTATCTGGTCAATTATTTTCTTTTTGAAACCCAAAACATATACGCTACTTTAGTTAGAGAAAACCACGTATATATGCAACTACAGATAAGGAAACCCACATATACCATATAGACTTATAATTTAAAATATTCTATAGATGTTGAAGATTAATTTGTGCATCAGGATCATATAAATAGTAACCAAGAACAAAAGACAATCACACACAAGAAAACAAGATATAAGGTGGAAACCCAATGTGGGTGAAAACCACCTACTGCAATATGTCTCTATCTTTTCAATTAGAAACTTATTTTTACAATGATTATGTACTGGTTCAGTCCTTTACCAGTACACAGGCTGCTACCTGTAGAGAGCTACAACCCTATCTCATTTTCCAGCTTCTCCTGGAAGGGAGCTACAACCCCCTTAGTTCTTTTACTAGTTGAGATACTAGTACGCAGGCTGCTTCCTGCAGAAGACTACAACCTTCTATTCCTTCCAGGGGCCACATTTCATAAATTTTCAGACTGGATCCACAAATAACATCAATCAGACATCAAGAATTTCTTCATCAACCAATCACCTTTTCACCAATCAAAACTGAATCAAAATAAACACTTCTCTAACGATTGTACCTAGATCATAATAACAGTAATCACACCCCACTTCAGAACCCAGAACACTGTAACAATAAACATAAGCATCTAGAACATAAATCAAGATATGTACGCTACTTCATTATTCAGAAACCTACTTACAGATTTATAAATTCATTCTTTCAAACATTCAGATATTAGTTAACCCAGATTATCAGATTTATAAATCAAGCGTGTGCCACATATCACAGATCAAAATCATATAGAGATACCACTATTCCAGCCTTAAGATTTTTACCCATCAATAGAACTTATCCTTCTCCTTGCGCTTAGGTTCCTTCCTCATTCAAATCCAGATCTGCACCATAACCCAATCATAGTATTCCAGATCTAGCAATTTATGAGATATTCAATCATTCAGAAGATGCCTTGCCAAATGATCTTCTTCCTCTTTTATAGCCTTAGGCCTTTCACAATAGCACGGAGAAAAAACCATAGCAATTCAATACCATGGACCGAGTACTTGGGATCAACACTTTTAGATGCAATACCATGGACCAAAACCATAGGATCAAAAACTGTCGGACTAATACCATGAACCAACCATAAGATTTCCCATGTGCGTGTGCTTTTCTCTGCATGAAAGTGCGTGAATGTTTCTCTACATGAGAGGAACTTTTCTCTGCATGAAAGTGCGTGAACTTTTCTCTTCATGAAAAGAGCTTTTCTCTGCATGAAAGGAACATTTCTCTGCATGAAAATGCATGAACTTTTCTCTTCATGAAAGGAACTTCTTTTCTACATGAAAGTGCATGAACTTTTCTCTGTGTGAAAGTCCGTGAACGAAAAAATAACATTTCTGTAGTATAATTTATCATCTAAGATGAGTGGGTTTCCATCAAGGACAACATATGTATCATAATGCCAACACTAAGTGTAGCGCCATTGGCCCAATGCGCAGCGCCACTTTTAGGTCCCTTTTGGAGGCCTTCTCGACATCCAAATTGAGCTCATGATATCTCATTGGAACGGTATTCAAGTCTAATTTTCAAAGCACCTAGAATATTTTTATTTCAAGCTCATTTGACCCCTCAAAACGTGATTCTATTGAGACTACTTCTGTGTGTCCAAAAAGTGGCACAAAGGTCATTTGTAGGGTGTTTTTTTACCTTTGGTGGACCATTTCTGCCCCAGAAACTTTGAAAATCTCTAGAGTGCATGTCCTCATCACTCGAAATCCAAAACTTGAATCCATTTCTTCATTAGGTGCCTCTGGGAAAAGCGTAGTGCCGGTAGCGGTGTGCGTTTAGGCAGTTTTCCTGTGTGTAGAATTTCAAAATTTGGAAGTGACAAACATTCTTCCAAACTTTCCCAAAATTGGTGGGAAGCACCCTCATCAAGTGTCCTGCTGAGCCAAGGAAGCTTCAGCATGCAAACTAAGCATATCCTCCTCCTTTTTTCCTTTCAAAGCCAGCCTAAGCCTAGTTTTCATCCTTTTGACCCTCATGTTGCAACTCTTATTTCAGGTCCTGTAATGATAGGCCATGTCTGATTATATGATTATATCTATTGGCCTTCTGTAGTAGCTTCTCAAGGTGCAATTTGACTCTCTCAATCCAAGTCTCTCTATAATCTTCAATCTCCTTCTCAATATGAGTCAAAGTGACTTGTGCCTCGTTTTCACTTTGTCATTTCATCTTGAGCATTTCCAGCTCCATGAGGACTTGTTTGTCACTCAATTGCTTGTTTTCTTGTTCCAAATATGTGATGACATACTTGGCCCTCTCCAAATTGTCCATCAGAGCTTGTAATTGAGCCTAATTTTCTTGTATGATGATGTCCTCTATGGTTTCTTCATCTTGAGCCTCTAAGTCAATGATTTCCACTCCATGATGAGTATAACGTTGCTCCAGTCCATCATTCTCTGTCAAGTCAAAGTATCTTTCCTCCTCATCAACAAAACTCTCCTCCGACATCTTTTCTTTCCCTTTGTGCAACTGTTACACTTGTACCTATTATGTTGATGAAGAAGGCAAAGCCCCTTCCACATCTTATGGAGCTAGCATTTACCTATGGGTTGATGAAGAAGGCAAGGTCCCTTCCACATCCCCTGGAGAAAACACTTGCCTATCAGCTGCAAACAATCTCCTTGTGCCCCTCTGATATGTCATGTAAATGGGCACCTCAATAGTCCTAGTCTCCTTGGCTTCCTCATCTGTTTTCACTTGAGCACTGCTAGAAGGTCCCCCTACTTCTTGAGACACTGGTGGAGGAATTTCAGGATTCCTGAAGATGTCATGAGAAATAAATGTCTCCCAAGAGATGTTGACGAGACTGAGATGATGAAGCACAATCATCTCAATTAGGGAATAATGATAGAGACTTCTCATCTGCTGAGGGTATGGCTTCTTCTGGACAAAATGAGCCATATTCTCAATATTCCTAAATAAGAAATAAGGGAGGTTTAACATCCTCAACATAGTAAAATGCATGAGGTGCCTGATGTGATAGGTGTACAACCTGGAAAATCTGCCCTCACAAATGAAATACTTCATGATGATTTTTATCATGGGAACATACTTGTCTTCAAGAAATCTAAAAGGAAAATGTCTCTTAACCTCATTTCTATATTGGGGTTTGATATAAGGCTCATAATAGTGTTCATCTAGGTCCTGGGCCTTGTAACACTTCGCCCCTATATTTGGAATCCTGGTTGCATTTGAAATGATGGAGGGTGAGACTATGAGTGTTAACATAGCAAGATTCACCTTGTTGTCCTAAATATGAGCTACAAAAAGTCTGGTGAGCTCAGGGTGATGTTGAACTCTCTCTACCTACTCATAGAACTCATAACAACCAAGATATCTGAAACATGTGATAGCCAACTGAGAGGCTTGCAATTCCTTAAGGTTTGATGGCTCTTCTATGATAGTTCTACCTCCCTTGTGTGGTTTTCTCTGATGCCTAGCTCTATCTGCTGAGGTGTCACTGCTTGTGTTTTCCTCCTACTCATAGTCTCGGTCCTCTGTGTCCATGTTTTCAAGGCTGGAGGTTGTATGAAGGGAATGAGTGGAAGTGTTTTAGGAGTGAGGTGATGAGAGATGATCAGAGTAGGAATGATAAAATGAGATGGAGGGTTTGTTTTGATTGAAAAATTTCCCTTTGGGAAAAGGGATAAAGGGATAAAGGGATAGGGAAATAGGGATATGGAATGAGTTTAGAGTTGTAGTGACAGGTGATAGGAGGAACAATGGTGATTTAGGGTTTTAGGCATCACTAGGGGTAAATTTAGGGTTTCATATTTACCATGGGGGATGATTCTTAAAAGTATAAAATGCAAACCAAAATTTTAGTGAGAAAGGTCAACTTACTTGCAATGAAGGTACAAGAGAGCAATTTGGAAGTTTCTTGAAGTTTTGAGGGCTTTATGACCCTTCTGCTCAACACACAACACTAGTGCACAGATGCACAACACCACCCTAGAAGCACAACGCAATGTAAAATTACACTGTTAAATTTCCCAGATGCACAGTGCCAGGCCTCAACATGTAGCACCAAGTTCTCAATGCGCAACACCAACCTTACCTATCTGAAATGCGCAGCACCACTCCACCACTGCTCCAGAAGCATAGCGCCAACTTTCCTTCACCCAAAACTCACTCAAGCTTGCCTCTTCTTCTCACTTTTTGACTCCTTGCTTGAAAAATGACAATAATGAACTTGAAAATGAAATGTGAGAGCTTAAATAGGAGTAAATTTTGATTTTTCAATTGAAAAACCAACTTTCTAATGTTTCTTGTCCTTCTTCAAAACTCTAATTTTAATGCCTTTTCTTCTTTGTGTCTTTTCAGGTGGATAATGTTCAACTTGAACTGATTTTTGCAGTGTTTCTTTGTCTTGCAGCAAGGAGAGGTGCTTTGGTGCAGCTAGGATCATTTATTACTTATAGTG
The DNA here is from genome assembly GCA_000404065.3 of Pinus taeda. NCBI lineage: Eukaryota > Viridiplantae > Streptophyta > Pinopsida > Pinales > Pinaceae > Pinus > Pinus taeda. Next base: position 256,880 of record APFE030537497.1, on the reverse strand, counting down.
ACTTAAAATTACATAAGAAATACAAATTAAATCAAAATACTCTGTTTTCTCCTCAAAAACATGTAGGTGAAAATTACATTAGGTTGAAAGATAATTATTCAGTGGTTATGACCTACAAGCCATCATGATTTAATTATTTATCATCCCTATACCCTTGCTGACCTTTATTTACACTTAAAATCAGGCTCTTGACCTTGGAAATGAAACCCTAAGACTTAATGAAAACATGCCCTATGACCTAATGAAAGCATGATTGCAAATTGAACGTGAAACCATAACTAAAGAAAACCTGAAGAAGGGTCAGCAAGTATACTCTATGAGGGAGAAATTTAGATTTTCTGAGGAGAAGACAACCATCAGTGGATCAGTTTGACATGATCTAATGAAATAATGTAAAATTTTCAGTATGGGACCCCTAAAATGAAAATGCAAAGAGCAAATTTTGATCCCTGATGGAAGTATGTAGATACTGGCACTAACATTGGCCTTATTAGGGATGGAAACTCCTTGGAGGTGTCAAGAACACCATAGACCAAGTGCCTCATCCATTGGGCAATACGGTCAAAACAAAAAAAATTAAAAATGACTCAATACAAACTGAAATTGACTATAAACTTGACTATAAACCAAATCAACCAAACTTGACACTAATCATTTGAACTTTATAGCCTTCACTTCAGGCCCCAAGCTTAGATGATAGTGTACTTGAAACCTTGCAAAGAAAATCAAACTGGTATATACAATGAAGGTGAAGCAACTTCAGGGAACGACCTCAAAAGTAGCAGTGCTTTAGGAGCCTATCATTCGTTGGCCCTCCTGAACATTCCTTACCATCCATTTCCTTTAACAAAAATGCATTCTGTACCCGATAAGCTGATATTTTATATGGTCCTTTCCATAAATTGTCAAACTTACCATGCTTTGCCTTTTCCTCATTCCGTGCATCCCACCGTAGCACTACATCTTCTATATGAAACTTTTCTGCTTTGGTTTTGCGGTCATAAATATTCTTTATCTTCTCTTGCAACTAGAAAGTGTTTTGGGAAACCTCTTCTCTTGTTTGCTGAAGGTGAATCATTTGATTAATTCTGTGCTGAATATCATCCTTTTCGTTGCTAGCTTCCTGTAATAATATCATGACTGAGACTTCAAGTGATGTAGGAAATACTGTATCAGTACCATAAACCAACTCAAAAGGTGACATACTTATGGATTTCTTGTTGCTCACTCTGTCGGCCCACAAGGCATTGACAAGCTTTCGATGCCAATTCTTCTTGTTTTCCTCCAACATTTTCTTGATAATGTTCACCAAGGATTTATTTGATGACTCAGCTAGCCCATTGCCCCGTGGGTAATATGTCTTGGAATGATCTAATGCAATATTGTACTTGTCACAAAACTCAACCATCTTCTTGGACTTAAATGCTGCTACATTATCTGTTAAAATATTGTGAGGGAACCCAAAACGAGACAAGATATTGGATTCTAAAAATTGGATAATTACTGTGTCCATGGCTTGCCTTGTCGAAATGACCTCAATCCACTTGGTGAAGTAATTGGTAGCTGTCAAAATCCATCTGTGTTGTGATGATGATGTAGGACGAATTTCTCCTATGAAATCAAGTCTCCACTACTGGAAAGGCTCATTTACTTCAACTGGCTTCAAAGGAAGAGGAAGCAACTTCCTTTTTCCTTGAAAAACTTGGCATTCATGGTAGCCCACCATTGTCTTATATAAATATGAAAACAAAGTCGACCAATAATATCCCACTCTCAACACTTTGTTTGCTATTATTTTCCAAAACAAATGACCACCACAATCACCTTTATGAGAATAATTCATTACCTATTGAGCTTCATCTTCAACCAAACAAATAAGGAGAACTCCTCCTGGGTCTTTCCAATAGAGAGCACTATTTAAAATACAAAATTTTGCGAACTTGAGTTTTAGTGATCTACCTTTACTTCTTAACATTATAGGAGGTAGAGAAATATGCTGAAGAACATAAACTATATCAAAATACAAAGTTTATTTGAGAAACATTTCTAATACTTGAATGAGTGAGCCACCATCTTCATCCTCTGACATTACTACAATGAGATTTATTTCTAGAGCATGCAGATTTGATTCAGCCATCAGTTTTTCCAAGCCTTGTCCTTTGATAGGTTTGGTAGGCTTAATCTCAAGATCATACTCCAACATTGCTGCAATCCACTTACTTCTTCTCCCCTTCGGATCAGTTTGCATCAAAACATCCTTAACTGCTGAATTAGGAACATATGCTATAGTATGTGAATGTAGAATTTTTATAGACATATTTGGGCACATCAACCCCAAACTTATATGTCAATAAACTAGGGCTCATCAACCCCTAAAAGAGTTGTTTCATACCCTAAAAGAACATATTCATCTGAATACATCATTCCCCAACAAGTTCCATCTGAGAAACCATCCAGAAATTGCCTAAATTGAACCATACTAACTGCTCCACTGGCACAGTGCGATGCATACTGAGTGGTACACTGCCAAGGTGCGATGCATACTGATTAGGCCTTCTATAGGGTGTGATGGGTGAGGATGGAAAAATGTTCGAGACAATTTTCTAGGTGGTTGCTCATGGAATATTCTAGAAACTTCTCCTGTGCCACTTGCCTCTCTGAAAAGTCAAGCGCTCGACAATATTTTCATATTTAACGAGTTTGAAAATGGTTTAAAGAGGACTCTATTTTGAGGAATGAGTGGTGTCTAGGTAGAAACTAGTTCTGGTGATTTTGGAACTTCTCGAAACATGTTGATTTGTATGAAGAGGCTGGCTAATAAGACCACTCATTGCAGCTGTTCCTCAAAAAAGGGTAAAATAGCCAAGTGGAAGCATATGATTGGCCAAAGGGATGGTGGTGATGGGACGTACACAAGCAAGGTTGAAAAGGCAGATAGAATGGAAATCACAAAGTTTAATTACTTGTAAATGGGTTCATTTTTTGACAAGCTTGAACCATGGGGAACTGTGCTTGGATTTGGTTTCATTTTTACACAAGCTTGAAATGAAAAAACTATGCTTGGACTCAGTTTAATTTTTACACAAGCTCGAAATGACAAAACTATGCTTGAGTTCAGTTTCATTTTTACACAAGCTCGAAATGAAAAACTATGCTTGAGCTTCAGTTTCATTTTTATACAAGCTCGAAATGAAGAAACTATGCTTGAATTCCATTTCGTTTTTACACAAGCTTGAAATGAAAAAAAAAACTATGCTTGGATTCAGTTTCATTTTTACACAAGCTTGAAATGACAAAAATATGCTTGGATTTAGTTTCATTTTTGCACAAGATTAAAATGAAAAAACTATGCTTGCAAAATGGTTTGCATGCCCCCAGCATGATGAAGGGAGAGTCTCTTGTACCTAGATGGAATTCATTGTGGTGAGGCAGGATGGTTATCCAACACCTCTTTGTTTTCGTCCAGAATAGACAAAAGTGAATGGTGTGATAGAATAATCACATAACCTACAAGGAAACTTATCTTTACCATTAGGTACATGCCCCCCAAGCTTCATTACATTTACCAGATTACTCCTGGATATCAGGTGGATGGAATGAAGGTTCGAGTGGTACCATTGATGTAAAAGGCCCATTTAGGGATGATGATTGACTTGGAGCTATCTTTGGACCGAGAAATGAAAGCTGGTCAACGGTGAAAATCTTGCCTTCATGCGGGAAATGCATCACTCGGAAGAGTGTTGAAACAATAGCTTCTATGTTATAAACATAGTCATGCCCAATAAGTAAATTGTAATCTAACGGCCCTGGGACTACCATCGCATTCAAATGAACAGTTTTCCCTCCCAAAGTAATAGGTAACTTAGGAAGGGTCCCTAATGGTCGACTTGTTCCTTTGTTGAAGCTTAATATATTTTGCGTAACAAGCATAAGCGGTGGAAAACCAAGTGCTTTCCAAGCAGTTGAGGAAAGGATACTCACTGATGCACCTTCATCTATAATAGTGCCAGACACGATCATTTTACAAACTTGTACTATGATCTGGAAAGGCACATGAGAAGGAAGGTGGGATCCTACCAATCAATTCCAATCAAAGGAAGTGACTATACTACTTGGAGGGGGTACCGAAGAAACGGGAGAATTAACCCCTTGAGTTATGAAAACTGGGGAGTTTTCCTCCTGTCTTGATGGAACAGGCAGATTGCCCCCAAGGTCGTTAGAATCCGAAGTAATGAAAAGAACTTGAATGGTATCATTTTCACTCTCTTCGGGAAAGGTATGATTAGCTAAAGGTGAAATTAGGTCAACTATTACCTCAACCTATTGACTTTCGTCGGGTATAGACTCATAAGATTCACTTTTAGAGAGAGTGGTTTCCACTGATGGTTGATTTAAGTCAGTCAGCTTTTCAGCTAGTGAAGGACTTGGGGAGAGTTTCCTGTAACCAGATGGAAGTTGTTGCAGAGAAGCAGGATGGTTATCCAACACTCTTTTGGCTTCATCCAAAAAAAGACAAAGGTGAAGGGAATGATTACCCTCACATAACCTACATGGAATTCTGACCCTTCCCTTTTGTCCATGAAATTTACTATCACTAGTTGATGGTGTGTTACCAACATGATCTCCATAGGTTGATGACACTAAATGGCACGAACAGGAAGACCATTCTTTCAAGATTCGAGGAAAGCAAGGACAATCTCAATGAAAATGGTCTCCCACAAAAATTATGCATGGATACTTGGCTTTGGGAAGTTTAATGGATAGATTTTCATCAGATGATGCATTCAAAGCAATGGTTGCTTGGTTGCCCCCTTGTTGAATTGGCTTCTTCGTCTTCTCCTTCCCTTTCTTCTTCTTCTCATCCACCTGGTTACTCGTATCACTACTTTCACCGACTGAAGAGGAAGAAGGGGAGGGAGAAACAAACGAGGAAGAAGGCGAAGGGTCAACTTCAGGATCAAATTGAGGTTGATTTTGTTCAATTGAAGGTGTACTCCCATTTTGCACTAAAGAGATTGAAAACAACCATATTGGCAGGCCAATGGTAAGTCCCAGAAGGGATAATGTAGCCATATAAGGAGCACCAATATTTCTGAAAGAAGGAAAAGGACTAGGATTCCCTTCAAAAGGGATTCCTTGATTGGTGGACTATGTATTTGTCTCCATATATCTCAACCTAGGATCAACTAAGGAACAGGGATGTTATTCTGAATTCAATTAATTTTAAAGATGCTTTGACACAACTTTGCTTTTTCAGTTTTTAAGAGTCGATAAAAAGCAAAAGATGAGTCTAGTCTCCTTCAATTTTTAATGAACCTGAAAGGACAAGTGCTCAGATGGACCTTTTCTTTTAAAGAGTCGAAAAGTAACAAAAGTGACTACTCTGGAAAATCTAAACAGAGGAATTACCAAACCAACCGCAAAGCTGCAATATACACCTTAGTGATAAATTAAAGAGAAATTACCAAGGATTTATGTACGACAGTCAATCTTCCCAAATGTTGTGCTCAGTGCATTGCGATTAATAAGGCGACAGACTCAGCTTCCTATGGATAAAGGATTTAAGCCTATTATGGTCTCCCAATATATACGCGATAGTATGGGGAGCACAAGTCTGTGCTAGCACTTGTCGTATCAAGGAGGAGGAATCACCCAACCTTCAATGAAAACGATAGCCACTAGTTTTAATGACGCCTGAACACGTCTCTAGCCTAGACCTCTAGATATGTTGTGTTAAGTTCCAAAGCGTTGTTAGGTTCATTGAAATTCATTTTAAAGTTGATCTTGTTTATAGTTTTCCTTTCAATGGTTCACCACGTGATGATGATTTGAAATTCCTAAAATGAAATCTACAATGATAAACAATCTTTGCTTATTTTGAGCAATGAAAATCCCAGCTACCAGGGAAAGAAAATTACAGTGCTTTTAGGAAAAGAGCAAAGAGCACACACTAGTGCATTTCCCTAAATCATATTTTCACACACAAATCTAAAAATGCTAAATGCAAATGCATGTACTTGTTTTCATTCTCCTTAATGTGAGAAATGCCAAAAAGGAAAACTAAATGCAACAAGGATTTGAAATATTTCACTCAAAATGACAATTTTCGACAATTTCTTTTTCAAAAGAGAAAGGAAGACTCAACGACACTTTTCAATTTTGAATAAAAATGCTTTCAACACTTTTAATATAAACAAATCAAACCAAATACATGAAGAAAATTTCAATGGACTATCAAGGGAAGGAAGAATTTATGACACTTCTCTTTTTGACACAAAAACGACAATTATGACACTTTTTGTATCAACGCAAAAAATCAACTTAAACAACTTTTCAACAAAGGATTGTAAATGATGAATAAATACACAAAAAACATTCAGTAATCCTAATATAATTGAGGCTGATCTATGTGATGCAAGTAAGCTTTAGTAAGGAGGCACTGTTCATATGTAGCAAAACAACTAAACAAAACTGAAAACAAGGTAAAAAACCCTCAATTTCTAGAATGGAAAAAGAGTTCAGTCAATCATCGCACCTAGGCTTCACAGAAACAGAGATGCATTGCACTTACTACACTTGGGAGGTGTGATGCATATTGAGTTATAGTGGAAGACAGTGCGATGGTCCAGGGGGCACAAATGAAATGAGTTTTGTCTCATATGTGTAGTTGTTTTCAATGAGTTAAGCTGAGTTTTGAGGAACAATAAAGAGCAAAGTATAGTGGAATGTCTTGAGAGGTTACTGAGCTACTAAAATGACATCTAGATGTGCTTGTAAGTCAAATGTTTAATTCATAAACTAAACCAGATATTGACTAAAACATCATTCATCTACTATGCAATTGCAGAGGAAGAGTAGTTCAAAGGCTACCTAGCTAACTTCAGACTCAGTCTATAGTTTATAAAACAAACAATAACAACAAACAAACATCTGTTCATTCCCCAGTGGAGTCGCCAATTTGTTTATGGGAAAATTAGTATTCCTAAAGAATGCTAGCCCTCTAGGTTTGGTAGCTACCCTAGAAACAATTGTTTAAATTAATTCATTGATTTCTTTTATGTGTAATAGATAAGAGAAAGATAATGGAACCAACTTGGAACTTCCGCTTAATCCCTTGCTTGATCTCTCTCCCCTTTGACAGATCCTACAAATCCTCCCCATACTGAACATGCTTGGAGAGTACCTGCACAAGTACCTACACAAGTACAGCAACAAAGAACCATCAAAGCATCGTGATTTGTTACAACATAAAAATTATAGAATCAAATATATAATGAACAAATTATAGCATTCAGAAATGATAAAATTCACAATTGCACAATCATATGGAAGAAAACTTGAAGAGATTTATTAATATAAAGGAGAATTACAACCCAATTTTCTGATCTAGAATCATCCTCCCAGCTTCAATCCTTCTTCACCTCATGAAATAGCAAGATCACTCCAACAATACAATGATCTTTCCTTAATTACAAACTATCAGCACTTCCTTGCAATTCACAACAATCCAGCCTCCAGATCTCTTGATGAGGGATCCATTTATAGATGTGTGTAAGGTTGTGAGTCGTCCATGGGGTTTGATTAGTGTCATTCCACTTGTTACAGATGATTCCATAAGAGAAGGGACTAGAGATTTTTTTAGATCCCTTACTCATCCTTGGGCGAATTCAGATAGGCAAGTGGCACAAGAGAAGTTTCTAGAAGATTCCATGAGCAACCACCTAGAAAACTGTCTCGAACATTTTTCCATCCTCTCCCATTGCACCCTATAGAAGGCCTAATCAATATGCATCACACCTTGGAAGTGTACCACTCAGTATGCATCGCACTTTGCTAGTGGAGTAGTCAGTGTGGTTCAATTTAGGCAATTTCTGGATGGTTTCTTAGATGGAACTTTTTGGGGAATGATGTATTTAGATGACTATGTTCTTATAGGGTATGAAACAAATCTTTTTGGGGTTGATGAGCGCTAGTTTATCGACATATAAGTTTGGGGCTGATGTACCCAAATATGTCTATAAAAAATCTCAAAATCCGACTCCACTTTACATGAAGGAGGGTAAAAATCCTTTTTGAATTTTAACTAGCTACACACTCTGTCACCACAATTTGCGGAGACTTTTCATATTTTTACATCAAAACTTGGGATTTTGCCCCAAAACTGACCGCAGCAGATCCCATACCAACAAGAAGCATGTCCAGAAACCTTAGATAGGTTTGCCTACGAGGAACTCAAGGATGACGACAGGTAAAGGATATGGCCTATGGTGTCCATCATTTCGACATCAGGGGGAGGGATCACAATGGTGGGACTAGAGTCCCCCTGTTCTGGTTTATTAATGGTACTAGAATCCATGGGTAGAGGAGTAGGTGTTCCACTATGAGTGGCCTTGTATTCGCGAAGCACTTCAAGGCAATCACGAAATTCATCGAGATGAGGGCAACAATGGAATAATGACAATGATGATTACACAGGGAACAAGGGTGATTTGTGTGCAATGTTTTGAGTTTCTCAGGTGGACCTGACAAGTTAACATGGACTTCAGGGATATTTTACTCAGGGAACATTTCATGAACCACAGGTTTGAGATGAGGAAGTTGGGGACAATTATTGGTGGTATGCCCAACCACTTTACATAAAGCACATGGAGGTGATGGCTTTGGAGCCTTAGGGCTAGAGGAGCTTGGGGAGCCTTGTCTTTCAGTTCTTTCCTCTTAGATTTTCCCCCATGTTTGAATTCTTTCACAACAGGAGTGGGTTCCTGTTGAGGTTGTGATGGAACTGAAGTAATGGCAGGGGCCGTACGGACCTATTGAACTGGGGTCGAAGCATGATAAGGTCTTAGCTAACCAGGAAGAATGCTTGTAGGGGGATCAATGCACCATACTTAGATCCCCAAAGTTATGTTATGTAGGACCGGAAAAGCCATGAAAGGGATAGAAAATACTCCCAAAGGGGGGAATAAGAAAGGTATCTGGCTTGGAGGGTAATGTCCAAATAGAATAATTCCTAGATGGCTTAGACATGGAGGAATAGTTCCTAGTGGAAACATAGGAGAGGCACCCACAAACAGAGGAGGTCCTGAGGGGGTGGATCCAGAGGGCTCAAATGAGATGGAAACAATAGGGTGCTGAGGAGATTGTTGTTGATCGGATTTACCAAACTTCTTGAGAGAAGCCCATGACACTTGTAACATGCAAAAACTCATAGAGTTAGGCTCTGATATGGGAGGGAGAGGACGATAGAAAGAACCCAACAATGAGGAATCATTATAGAATTTGGGTGAAACACCAGTGAGGGAATTTGAAGGCTTCTTATCCGACATTGATGAGATAATGGACTTGGGGGAGGTCATAGAAGCTAGCTCATAGTAATTCAACTGATCGATGGTAACCATATTCCCTTCATGGGGGAAGCACATCTTGCAGAACACCTTAGACGGGATGACTGACATGGCATATGTGTAACTATGACCTAAGAGAATGTTGTAATCCAAAGGGGCATCAACAACTTCAACGTTGACATGGACAGTCTTGCCTGCAAGGGTTCGTGGATAGTTGCGGTACATGCAAAAGGGTTGGGAGGAGTGTCTATCCCAAGCATGCAAAGTGATGGTAAAGGGGGACAACTCAGGTGACTTAAGTTGTTTCCAAATGGTAGGAGACATCACACAGGTGGATGCACCTTTGTTAATAATTCATCGAGAGACGATGGCATTACGGACTCGAACTAGTATCTAGAAAGCAATGGATGAAGGTAATGGGGCACGTTCTGATGTATCAACTGGGAAGACAATCAAACGACCGTCAGAAGGATCTACTGCACCTAAGGTAGTTAGTAGAGCTTTCTTTTGAGATGGACATGATTGTAAGACTTTCAATGTCGACATGGTAGCAGATGATTGTGTCAAGTCATCTACTATATTGTATGTATGCGAAACTTGGTTAGAAGCTGCATTACGATGTAATGATCCCTTTGGGATCTTGGGAATGGCCTCAACTTTAGGTTGAGGGAACTGTAAAGGACCATTTGGTGTCGTAATAGGCTCAGTAGATGCTTTGGTTTTGGACTCAGTGGTGGACAAAGTTGATGGCTTGACCGAGTTTGCAAGTTGATATCAAAGGGATTAGCCTCATCAGAGTTCAACATAAGGATATGGTAATCACCAGGACCAGAAGGTTGGGGGGCATGGCCTGCTTGACCTAGTTAAGGTAGAGAAGAAACAAATCCTTGCTAAGGGAAAGGATTTGTGAGCACTACTGGTTGAGATGGCACAGGATTCTGAGGCAACTGTTGACCTTTAGAAGCTTCTTAAGATTCCTACATTTGGCACATTTGTGGTAAGAGAGTACAATCATGTGCATAATGGCCATGTACACCACAAAATGCATAAGGCTTGCTCATATGAATAGCCTTGTTCTACTCGGGATGGCTGCCCTGTTGCTGGTTGTTGGTGTTAGGCTGGTTCCCCTAGGGTTCATTAGGTTGATTACCTTGATTACCCTGGTTACCCTTATTACCTTTCCCCTTATTCATTTTCCTCAAATTATGGGGATTGGTCACACTCTACTGTGCAAACACTTAACCCCGAGGGAGCATTGGTTGTTGGGGTTGAGGATGCATGGGAGGTTGTGGTGCTAATGCTTGAGGGGTTGGAGTGCTTGACTCTACATTAGGAGGAGAAACAGTTTGGTAAACAGGTTGGGGCCTTGAAAACATGTTTTTAGTAAGAGGGGCATGAGTGTTAGAGGACCTAGCACCACCGCACAGATACCCATAACTTTCCTGAGTATATGGAGAAGGGTTTGAAAGGGTTCCAATGATACCGTCAGTGGCATGAGATTCCCTCATTGAATTTGTACCTCCAGGATGGGGAAGGTCTGGAATGACGGTATAGACATAACTAGATTGCACATAAATCAAGTCATATATTAGAGTGGTTTGGAGAGCTTCTTCTTTAGTCTGAGGAAAATGGGATGTGACATCTTTTCCAATGGGTGCTAAAAGCCTCCTAAGAAACCAATCTAGATAGACATAGTCTTCGAAGGTCAAGGCACAACATGTGCTCCTCCTTCTATGCCACTTTGAAGATGGTCGAAAAGATGAGTAGTGGAGGACTGATGAAATGAGTTCAATAGCTCCATACCAGTGTCATACCAGAGAGGTAATTGGAAATATGAGAAGAACTCTTTAGGAAGTGTCATGAAAATGGAATGAGATGTGGCAGGTTGGTCTACATACCATTTTATGGCGCCCGATGGGCCTCTCAATTAGACATAAATTAAGGCCTATGACCATCCTTCAGCACATTAAACCTCTCTTTTTGCATTAGATAATTTATTTTTAACTTTAATATATTCATTAGGAAGGTTTATGAATAATTGAATATTTGTGCCTAATATTATTTATTTTTTGTGGAATATTATGAAATATTGGGCAGATTATGAAGAGTTGGAGGAGGAGATAATTTAGGGAATTGTTCCCTACTACTGTAGGATCAATAATAAATAATAATTCAACAAGATATTATGGAATTATGGCACAAATTGTGGAACTCAAATGATTGAGAAAATCTAGGAATGTGTTCGACTAATCAAAGGAGCAGATCCACCAATCAAAGGAGCAGATCCAATAATCAAGGGATTTTGGTGGGGAAAGATTCCTCCATCCATGGGGAATGATTCTTAATCATTTTGTACAAGTACCAAGTTGAATTTTCCTCTAGGTAATGATTGAGAAAATCTAGGAATGTGTTCCCTATCATTTAATGCAAATTCATAGTACTGGGGACTAGATCCACTAATAAAGGGATTTTGGTGGGGAAAGCTTCCTCCATTCATGGGGAATGATTCCTAATCATTTTTTATAAGTAACAAGTTGAATTTTCCTCTAGGGATAGAGATTTTCATTAGTTTTATTGTGGAGAGAGATTGTATTTTTGCAGCTCCATTGTATTTTCTTGCAAGGATGTAATTATATTGATGAAAATAATGAAGATTAGTGTCATGTTCAGCTTCTAAATATTGTTCTCCTCAATAGGTCTCTAAGTTTGCTTGGGCTTGGCCATCCCAGGAACCTTAGAGCCCTTTTATATCATTTTTTTTCCTTCTTTTCACTGCTTATTCACATGCATCTCTAGTTTTTATTTCTTTCTACTTCTACATTTAGTATTAATGATTTCTTGCTATAGGATTGAGTTAAATGGTTAATGAAAGTTATTTTGCAGGATCACAAGAATTTTTTTCATCATTGGAAAAGCTTTGGAAGTTCATAGTAATCATTGAGCTGCTTGGATTCGTCTTCTGATTCCCAAATCTTGATTGTTGGACCTCCTTTTTAGCAAAGAATAGTAAATTTCTGATATTTTTTAGAGCATGATAACAAGCTTCAATCGACTTGATTCCACTTGAATTAGATCACAAAAACGTTATAGTTCATAACAAAAATTACCACATTGCATTTTCACTTGATTTGACTAGGAATTTTTTAGATTTACTAGCTCACTAGTTCTTGAATTTCTAGATTTTCGACTAGTAATGTTTTTATATTCCTTTTTGCATGGGTTAATAGAGCACTTTTTGAGTGATTCCACTTGGAACGGGGTACTAAGACATCCTCGTTAATACCAAAATTTTTCCCATCCAATTTGGATTTGATTTACTTGATCATTTGATGGATTATATTAAATACGTACATCCTATAGGAAATCAGGGGATCCTATAGGAAATCACTATAGCATCGTGTAGGAAAGCCTATTTTGAGTCTGAATTGAGGAAAATGGTTCTAAGAAGCTAGAAAAGGGTCCCTACTTGTCTCCCAAACCTTCTGACCATTCACCATCATCTCCAAGCTAACTGCCACATCACCAAAAGTGATTAGCTTTCACAATCTCACATGAAAAAAAGACAAAAAGAAAAACAAATTTACTTTATTCATTTACATGCACAGCAGTAGAAGGTTTCATTGTTTGAATCTACATGCTTAGGAAAGTAGGATTGCATACATGTTAACTTAGAATTCTTTTGAATAAAAAACTCTTAGCATTTAGTTAGAAAATGTTGTGTTTTAGCATTTGATTTCATTCTCTTTCCTTGTACTTTCTTTCTTGCAATAGGTTAAGGTTCCATTTCGAACATTTCATTTTCTGCAATTAGTTTAGGATTTGACTTTAGTACATGCACTCCATTACATCATGACAGCAAAGGAAGGATGCATTGCACGCTACACATATAGTGTCGATACCTCTTAAGTTTGTACGAACCCCGGGTTGATAATTAAAGTCGATAGCCTTGGGGGTTGTAGCATTCTTGTTGCAATATAGAGGCTCATCAACGTCTCCAGTGAGCGTGTGTTGGACATGTCAAAGTGTGCATTGTTTTTTTCCCTAGTTGATTCATGTCTTTTCACTTTTTTCAAAATCAAAATATTTTCATTAGGAATTTTTAATTTCAAAAGTAGAAAATTGCATTGCATTATAGTTTTCATTCAATCATTAAAACAAAAACAAAATTTCTCCTGGGACATGTCAAAGTATGCATTGTTTTCTTCCCTATTTGGTTCATGTCTTTTCACTTTTTTCAAAAACAAAATATTTGCATTAGGCATATTTAATTTCAAAAGTAGAAAATTTCATTGCATTATAGTTTTCATTCAATCATTAAAACAAAAACAAAAAATTTCCAACACCAACCCACCCCCCCATTTGATCACGTGGTGCAGTAAGAGCCACATGACCATTCACTTTTACAAGTAGAAGATGAAGATGATGAAGAATGTAGAAGAAATGGATGGAGATGATGACAATGAGGAAGATACTCTTGGATTTCCCATTCAAGATACTGATGGTAGTGTGCACATGAAGAACATCCCTCCCTCTTTTCTTCCAAAATTTCATGGTCTAAGGTCAAAGGATCAAGAAACCTTTTTCATTGAATTTGAAATTGTTTGTAGATCTTATGGTTACTTAATAAAAACGCAAAAAATTGATATTGTTTCTGGCAACATTGAAGGATAGAGCTCTTAAATGGTTCATGAGTTTAGGGACTAATTCAATAAGATCATGGAATGATATGAAAAAGATATTTTTAGAAAAATATAAAAGTCATGATCTTAAGGAAGAAATCTTTAGAATGAATCAAAGAGAAGATAAGAGCCTTGAAGATCTAGTAGAGAGGTTGATGTATAATGTTAAGAGGGAAAAACTCCATTGTTTAGGATCCAACACACTAAAAACTCTCTTACTTAGAACAATTAGGGATGAATGGATTGATATCCTTAATCTCATGAGTAGAGGTAATGTATATCAATTATCATTCGAGGAAATTTGTGAAACGTGCAAACACATATCAAGAGGAAAAGTAAGAGTAGATAAATCAGCATCAAGATTGGTAACTCAATCTAAACTTGGAAATTTTTTTAATGATTTTAAAACAAAAATTGTTAGAAATATAACAAAACAAGTAGAAATGTTAAGAATGCAAGATGAAGGAAAATAAAATGTTGATATTTGTGTTGCAGAATCACATGATGTTAAACATTGTCCATCATTGCAAAGGTTGAAGGAAGTTTACCAAGAGAGCAATGGAGCAAGCCAACTGCCAATGCAACTATGTTATGTAGCTCCAAGAGGACCATGGCAGCGTATTCAGCCTAATATGATGCAAGGGCCTAATTCACAATTTCAAGGTTATGCATATCCACCTCAAAGTAATTGGAACACACCTTTTCCTTGGCAACATTGGCCATCTCAACCCAAAAACCAATCTTGGCAACAAGGTTGGGAAGGAACTTATGGGAGCCATCCACAATATCCTCGGTATCTTCCTCAATATCCTCCATACCAAACTCCATGTTATCCTTACCATTCACCTCCACCACAACCACAACCACGACCCCATCCACATCCATCTAAAATATACACTCCCACTCACCACCTATAACACCATTTCCAAACCCACACATTGAAGTAGCTCAACCCACTTACAATGATGGGGTACAACACTTCCAAAAATCTCCTCTTGAGATCAATGGTATTCACTGTAGCTTAGGAATAGTATTGCAAAAAAATAATTATCTTGATATCATTGAAGGATCACATCCAGACGAAGAAGATTCAAATAAGAAGACCATAAAACCATGGGCTGTAATTGATGAAGAGTAGACATCAAAATCAGAGATTGAGAGAAATCCTTCATGGTTACCATCAAATCCTCCATGTATTCAATAGATCAATGAGAAAAAATAAGAAGACTTGAAGGTCATGGTAGAAGAAGACATACAAGATTATCTAAATCAACAAGTGGACCAGAGGAATCACAACTATATTGAAATATGGTTCCAGAAAGTCACTACGTTGCAGCATCAGTCTCTTCCTCAACTATACTTAATCTTTTCAAAGTCAAATCATTTGTTCTCTAAAATCTAGGTACATGTCAAATCATAGATTTCAAGCCTCCACATCATTTTGTCTGTCATCTTGATGTCCACGTGTCTCCATTGGAAATATTCTTATACTTGAAAGTAATTTTGTTTTTCAAGTAGGGTAGGGTAGAAGAAAAAAAAAATCTAAGGTGAAAACCTCCTTGAAGGCACTTCAGATTGTCTCATTGATTGAAAACCTCCATGAGGTAGCCAATGAGTTGGGAAAAAAGAAAAAAAGAGAAAAAAGCAAGATCCTAGGTGAAAACCTCCTTTGAGGTGCCTAGGCAGACCTACTAGTTGAAAACCTCATTGAGGGGGCTAGTAGGCCTAGAAGAGAAAAAAGAGAAAAAATAAAAGAATCCTTGCTCCATGTGTGCATGTACTCTCCAACATCTGTAAGAAACAAGAACAAAGTTGGTACCAAAAGGAAAATTGGTCAAACCTAGTCAAAAAGTCAAATTTTGACTTTCTCCTACTTCGTTCAAATGCTCCAACAAGGCCAAGGCCATGCCAATCCATCACCCTCATCTATTTTCACCATGCACACATCATTCTCAAGCTTCTGCCACTCATTTTCCTTGGTGTCCTAAAAAAACTACAGGATGCTCTGTTTTACTACAGGATACAAAAATACATAGAGCGGAAATTTGCTTTTGCCATAACTTGAAAACCATGCATCCATTTGCCAAGATGTTTTAGGGGGAGATGCATATGGATGATGGTAACATGCTCAAGCAATTTCAGCAAATTCCAATGCATGGTTTACAAGAAATTTGCCTCCATCACCTTAAGCCATTTTTTCGTTTTTTCAATATACGTGCATCCATTTAAAACTATGTTTCTTGGCGAGATGCATATGGATGATGATAACATGCCCAAGCAATTTCAACAAATTCCAGTGCACATTTTCCATGAAATCGACCTCCATCACCTTTAGCCATTTTTAGTTTTTCTCGAGATCTGTGCATCCATTAACCAAAAGTTTTCTATGGGGAGGTACATAATATTGATGGGAACATGCTCAAAATTTTTAGCTCAATCCAGTCTACTATTGGGGAGATATGGACAAAACAAGTCACTATCCTATAAACCTACAGGATACATAACAAAAACTATAGGATTGGAAGTGAGTAGTTTTAAAGGAGATCTATAGGTCAAATAATCTCCTCCAAAGCTTAGCAGTAGCATCAAGATCATTAGCATCACCATCCAACACATGCACATCAACATCAACTCAACAGCAACATGCATGTCTCTCCAACAACCATCAGGTAGGTACAAGTATGCAATATTCTTGACCTCTTCTCTCGAGCATATTAGAGTTATAAATTCATTGTCAATGCATGAGAGATGAGGTTTCATAAGCTAAGGATGGGTGGACAGTCTCAGCAACCTTGAACTAGTTGATTGCAGCTCACTCCTTCACTCATGCAATGTTGAAAAGTCAAATTATGAAGGGTGATGATTTCAAGGAATGAGGACAACAATTAAAAGATATTTTTTTTTGCAAAGGCCAAGGTCACCACAACACTCCAAGCCCTCCATCCACTTCATATTCATAATTCATCCATCACATTTCATTCTTGAAAAAAAAACAAAGAGAGCATCCTCTCCATCTTCATGAAACTTCCATTTGAAGGTCAGCAAGAAGGACAGTCAAAGAGCAAAGGAGGATCACAAAGAGACCCCTATAACTCACATTTTTATTTTACACTCATTACTATTCATTCCTCCACCATTTCTGTCATTTTTTCCACTCCTTTACACTAGTTTAAAAAGGGACTGTGTTTTCTATAGGATGATCCTGTAGGAATTACAGTGACCTAGAAATCCTATAGGAGGTAGTACTAAGGAAAATAAATGGTGGAACAAGGTAGAAGAATGTTGATAAGGGTGTGGAAGACCTTGCCAAACTAATCAAGGACCATCTTGAATAAGGGGGAGAAGAAAAACTAATGGTCTCAAGAAACAAGGATTTTTCTTTGCACACATATGTTTTTTGGCTTGTCCTTGTAGAGCTTACAACCAAGATTCTTATTTCACAAGAGAGAGGCCACCAGGACCATGGATGAGGCACAATGAGGTCTCCAACATTCTTAGAGGATGAGCAACATTTTTATCAGGGCGTATCATGGGCCTCTAAATTAGACATAAAGTAAGGCTCATGCCTCTAATTTAAAACATAAATTAAGGCATATGACCATCCTTTAGCACATTAAACCTCTCTTTTTGCATTAGATAATTTATTTTTAACTTTAATATATTCATTAGGAAGGTTTATGAATAATTGAATATTTGTACCTAATATTACTTATTGTTTGTGGAATATTACGAGAATATTGGGCAGATTATGAAGCATTGGAGGAGGAGATAATTTACAGACTTGTTCCCTAATATTGGAGGATCAATAATAAATAATAAGTCAACAAGATATTATGGAATTAAGGCACAAATTGTGGAACTCCAATGATTGAGAAAATATAAGAATGTGTTCCACTAATCAAGGGAGTAGCTCCACCAAACAAGGGAGCAGATCCACTAAGAAAGGGATTTCGGTGGGGAAAGCTTCCTCCATCCATGGGGAATGATTCTTAACCATTTTGTATAAGTACGAAGTCAAATTTTCCTCTAGGGAATGATTGCGAAAATCTAGGAATGTGTTCCCTGCCATTTAATGCAAATTCTTAGTATTGGGGACTAGACCCACTAATCAAGGGATTTTGGTGGGGAAAGCTTCCTCCATTCAAGGGGAATGATTCCTAATAATTTTTTATAAGTACCAAGTCTAATTTTCCTCTAGGGATAGATATTTTGATTAGTGTTATTGTGGACAGAGCTTGTATGTTTGTAGCTCCATTGTATTTTCTTGCAGGGATGTAATTCTATTGATGAAAATAATGAAGATTGGTGTCATGTTCAGCTTCTAAATCTTGTTCTCCTCCATAAGTCTCTGAGTTTCCTTGTGCTTGGCCATCCCAAGAACCTCAGAGCCCTTTTATATCATTTTCTTTCCTTATTTTCACTGCTTATTCACATGCATCTCTAGTTTTTATTTCTTTCTACTTCTGCATTTATTATTAATGATTTCTTTTTGTAGGATTGAGTTAAATGGTTAATGAAAGTTCTTTTGCATGATCACAATAATTATTTAATCATTGTAAAATATTTGAAAGTTCATAGTAATTATTGAGCTACTTGGATTAGTCTTCTCATTCCCAAATCTAGATTGTTGGACCTCCTTTTTAGCAAAGAACAATAAATTTCTTCTATTTTTAGAGCATGCTAATGAGCTTAAATCGACTTGATTCGACTTGCATTAGATAAAAAACATTCTAGTTCATAAAAAAAATTACCCCATTTCATTTGCCCTTGATTTGGTTAGGCATTTTCTAGATTTACTAGCTCACTAGTTCTCGAATTTCTAGATTTTCGACTAGTAATGTTTTATTTTTTTTGCATGGGTTAACAAAGGTCTTTTTGAGTTATTCCACTTGGAATGGGGACCTAAGACATCCTAGTTAATATCAAAATTTTTCCCATCCAGTTTGGATTTGATTTTCTTGGTCATTTTATGAATTATAGTAATTTTGTACATCTTGTAGGAGATCAGGGGATCATATAGGAAATCATTGTAGCATCCTGTTGGAAAGCCTGTTTTGAGGCTGAATTGAGGAAAAATCTTCTAGGATGCTAGAAAAGGATCCCTACTTGTCTCCCAAACTTTCTGACCATTCACCATCATTTACAAGCTAAATGCCACATCACCAAAAGAGATTAGCTTTCACACTCTCACATGAAAAAAAAAGACAAAAAGAAAGACAAATTTATTTTATTCATTTACATGCACAACAGTAGAAGGTTTGATGGTTTGAATCTGCATGCTTAGGATAGTAGGATTGCATACATGGTAACTTAGCATTCTTTTGAAGAAAATCTTCTTAGAAGTTAGTTAGAAAATGGTGTGTTCTAGCATTTGATTTCATTCTCTTTCCTTGTACTTTCTTTCTTGCAATAGGTTAAGGTTCCATTTCGAACATTTCATTTTCTACAATTAGTTTAGGATTTGACTTTAGTACATGCACTACATTACATCATGACAACAAAGGAAGGACACATTGTGTGCTACACATATAGTATCGATACCTCTTAAGTTTGTACTAACCCCAGGTTGATAATTAAAGTCGGTAGCCTTAGGGGTTGCGGCATTCTTGTTGCAATACCGAGGTTCATCAACATCTCAAGCGAGTATGCATTGGAATAGTTGAATATGAATGGAGTCATCGGTAATGGAGTTGGATGAAAACCACATGTGGAAGGATGGTACATGGTTGGCAGGATCCTCTCTAGCATTACCCTCAAACTTTGGGATGTTTGAGGGAAGCTTAGTCGGCATAGAAGGCCAACCATCATCGTGGTGTATGGGGTTATTTATTAATTGGCTAAAATTGATACACTTAACCCATCCATAAAGGGGAGCATGGGGGTTGTCGAAATGGTTCCTGAGACTGTTCCACTTGATGTGACCACCAGGATAGAATTGGAACCAACACCAGGTTGGGTTCCTGCACTAGTTGTCGGTCTAGACATGGTGACGATATGCAGTGAAGGAGGCTTGGAATCAGATGAGGAATCATATGAACTAGGAGAAGATTTGGTATGGGGACTCGAAGGGATATGAACTCGAACCTAACGGCGAGAGGTAATATGCCCAAGTGGAAATTGGGGTGAAGGCCTATAGTCTTTGTAACAAATGCCTTGGTGGTGCAATGTTGGAAAGACACATGTGACATGGAAATGGTGAGTGGAGATCAACAATATGCATTTGTCTTAGTGAGGGGAGATAAATTTATTATGTTAAGTCTTAGCTTGGGGGTGTAAACCAAGCGCCCTTCACTTAGGATGTGCTTGTGTGTGAAAGTGTATTTATTGATTAAGCCCAAATCGTGTTTGTAAAAAAGAAAAAATCTTGATGAAAATAAACTGAAAATAATGACAGAAAATGAACAGTAAAACAATTAACTAAACCCCACTCAAACTAGTTTTGTAAACACTGTGCTGGTTGGTGGCTAAATCAATGGAAAATACACTAAAATAGTTAGGAGATGTAAATGTCGATGTGACTGGGATCAAGTGACACTAAGCTGCTGGAAAGTGGTGCATCAACAACCAAAAACCAGAGACGAATATCATGAAAAGATAGGGAGATGGGTGAAACACCTAGGGCAACCAATGGGACCCTAAGGCCAAGGACCAAACAACTTGTAATATGAAACTATGGATGGTGACAACCTATTTATAGATATGAAATAGAAGGGTGCATATCTGGAAAATATGGTTGAAAGAGCTGCAGAAACTCAGACTACTCATTGAGCTAAACTCCTCCTATAAAGGTGGAAGCGTACTAGAAGCCCTGGGGGGCTAAATTTGACTTCGACGAGTAAATTAGAGTATATCAAGGCCTAAGCAGGATGAGATAGGGGTCAAACAATGCAATAGACACCTCTCTGCAAAACCTAGAAACAAATCTAAGAAAAACCCTAAAAACCATAAATTGCAGGTACTGACCTATTTTTCAGGTGGGATTGCACTTTTTGGGCTGATAAGTCACTTTGGCCTCCAGATAGCACTTTTTTCATCTAAAAACTGTGATTTCTTCTCTGTGGATCCTGATCAGTAAATCTAGGAAACAATTGTTGCCTTTGTCACGACTACTTCTTATGACCTACAAAAAAGACTAGAAAGCTTGCGGAAGTCAGAAATTTAATAGATCTAGGGTTAAAAAACTAGGAAACATTAAGAGAATTGGAAAAATAAGAAACCCGAAGCTGAAAACCAAAGGTCACCCAGGTTCCTGGATCTGAAGTATAAACCCAGTGGAGTCGCCAATTTTGTGATTAGCAACAACCAGAAAATCCCCAATGGAGTCGTCAATTTTTTTGCAGTGTTTTCTACTCAAAGATGAACGAAAGGAACCCACTTAGGATTGTGGATGACAAAAAATCTCAACAATATAAATGGATGCTAAACATTCTAGGTCTACAGAAACTGATAGAAACAAAACATGCCACAGTCCTGATCTATGCCACAATCATAGTTAAATAGAGAAAAGAAATAGTAATAACTCTAATCATCCAATGAAAACTAGATATACAAAGAATAGTTTTATTATAACACCCGTGAAGGGAACAAATAGATTTTACCAGTCCCCCTCTATGGGATTGGTTCTTGGCTATCCTCAAACATCTTTAGCTTGTGTAGAGTCTCTCTCCTCTATAATGTGTAAACCCAACAAAAATATGGTGTGCGACAATGAAAATAATCAGAGTTAAAACAATGAGTGTAGGAATGGAAATAATAAAAAGTGAATAATGGATCGAAAACCCTTCTATTTATAAAAAAATATTGATTTATCCTCGAATAATGAGAAATAATAAAATAGTATTGATCCCATTCTTGGAATAACCACTTGGAATATTTTATTATATTTGGTTATGAGGGAAAAAGTATTTAAACTTTTATTTAGAAATAATAATTATATATCATCTCAAGGAATTAGTTAAGGAATAATAAACAAAGAAGGATTTATTTAATTATTCCTAAGATATTTAGTCAAATTTGACAAAGAATAATAATTAATTAGTGATTAATTAATTATTCTTAGAGAAAAATAAGATAATTAATGATTTATCTTTTTATTTTCATAATTGGGTCAAATATGACAAGGAATAATAATTGAACAATGGTTTAATTAATTATTCCTAGAAGAAAATCAAATAAATATCGATTTATTTAATTATTCTTCATGTGTTTAACTATAAATTACTTAACAAAGGTGGTTTATTAAGTAATTTCTCATAGTGAAAGAAATTTTACTATAGTAAAATTGGCTTTACATGGTGTACTTCGATCCATCTAGTAAATTAGGCTAGATGATCAATTGTTTGGTGATAACACATCTAGTACCTATGGAACCTAGGAGGGCCCTACCTCATTTCCTAGTCGATTATTCCTTAGTTGATTGTACCGATTCTTGATCTTTTTAGCTTCTCAAATAGTCACTGGTACATACAATTAGGTATATTGAATCTTGTCACAATGTTGTCTGCAAATTTTCTAGGATCATATCTATGAAAACTCATTGTTCTTCAATGACAACATCAAATACCTTGATGCTCTTGAGATCATAAAGTCAAATACGTAAAGGAAAAGCAGGCTAAGGAGCCTTCTTCCTCCTCTAGAGTTGTGCAGACAATCCAACATTCAATCAATAAGCTACCTTTTGTAAGATCACCTTATTGGTCACATACCTCGACATAAGTTGAAGGGTTGTCTAACACCTGAGACATCTAATGTATGTGCCCTATGGTGAAGAAAAATAACCTAGAATATCATAACATGCTTCCTTCAACTCATATGTCATGCATGGAGGTTTAGTCTTGAAGAAAATCTTATAGACAACTACAAATAAATGCTCAACGAATTGTCTATATACTCCTTGAAAACTAACTTCTGATAATAGTCTACAATGAAAGTAGAAATGAAACTTCTCATGAGGGGTCTAGTTCCACTTCATGCCTATAAATTCATAACGAGCACAGATCTCATCCAACATATAAGTGGACATGTAGAACTTTGTTGCTTTCTTAGCTTGTAAAATTGTTTTGGCATGCTATATGTGAAGTTGCATTTCGTGAGAGAGGATATTTGGCTGGTTGAAGACTTTTCCTATTGAAACAACTAGTTTGAGTATATAAACCCGACACTCCTAAAAGTATTTTGTATTCTTCCATAAATGTAGTATGCATCACATCACCATGAGATATTGGTAGACCTTTCTCAAATATTTTATCAGGTAGACTACACTCGGTCTATGGTAGAATTTTGTATGCTCTTGGCACCAAGATGTGAGGACTTCTTTGGTATTTATATTTTGCCAAGTCACATAGAAATGTGTGTTAAAATATTCCCTTGGTATTACCATCTTATAATAATAATGAATGTCATGCAGATGGTAAGTGGCAATCTCATTCCTATTTTCACTGCTGAGAATTAGATTCTTGTTGTCCATATGTTATAAGATCCATTTGATAGCTTCTACAGAAGGCATCACTGGGAATTAACAAGCCACACTATGTATTCCAAAACTATTGATATTTATGTACACTTCCCTGTCTTCCAAATCTTCTGGGAATTATTTCTGCATGAAAGAATCTTTGATGTATTTCCATGTTACTTTGATATATTTGTTAATTAAGAACTTTGTGTCTGATAATATAGGAACAATTTGTTTTATGTATTCCATTGCTTCCTCAGTACTAGCTTATAAAGTTTTCTTTGAAGTATCTTGATGAGTGGTAGGAGGAATTATCTTAACTCGTGATGAGAGATTTATGTATTATGTATTTGTAACAATTGCGAGCCAAAATTACCTCATGGAAAATGATAATTAATTTCAAGAAATTGCCTAGCTCTCACATGAAAAATATTCAAAATATATTGACGAAGGAAAGATTAGGGAAAGCTAGAAGAACAAGCCTATCAAAAGTGAGATAGGGTGACTTAACTAGCCACTAGAAGTGAGCATTGTACCAATGCAGAGAGGAGGGCACATGTTGAGAAACAAGTGAGTTGACAAGGCTTAAATGACATTTTGGAATGTGTTATGCACTCATGTAGGTGACAGAGAGACTTCTTGGGCAAGAGGAACAATCACAGTGAACAAGGAGGTACACATTAATGCTTGGAAGTGCACAATTTTCTAGGAAGAGCTAGTGAGGGCATAGGGCATAGTGACAGTGGAAATGGATGCCCAAATATTGCTTGAAGTGCATTATGTGCTCTTGAGAGAGATCATTTCTTATGGGTGCAGTTTGATTTCTCAAAGGGTTCCTGATTTCCATTAGTATGCTCTGAAAGGTATCTTCTTCTTTTGGGTGTAGTTTCTAGTCACAAAGGGTCTTTGTTGCCTAAAAGTGTGCTCAAGCTTAAAGATAGGCTCAAAAAACTAAGTGAAGGTAAAAAAAAGTCTACAAAATATAACAATGAAAGAGAAGTGTTGTAGGCATTTATAGGTTCTGTTGCAATCATGAATGGAAGGTGAAATGCCATGGAATGCGAAGAGTCAATAGAAACACCACTTGCGACAACACGATAACACTTGTAAGAGGAAGTATCAATGAAAATGACACTTTGTATGTGACAACAAATAGAAATTCCACTAAGGGAAACAAAAACATTAGTAAAGACAATGAAAGTAATAAAAAATGATACTTTGTAAACTTACCAATATTCCACGCACTTATTACCTATATTGAAGTAAAATCTCCTTGTGGTGAGAAAATGCACTTAACCTAGAGTGAAAAGTGATTGTGAGAATGAATGATGAACTAGGAAACTTATAAAATAATTCACATGAAAATCATGTTAATGTATGATCACCACTTATCAACTGGTAGGTTAGTTAGTTACATTAGGTGGAGAGGGCTCCTAATTTCTAGGAATGCACTCAAGATGCAAAGAAGGAAGGGAACAAGCATGAGAAACAAGAGGGTGCACCTTTTGTTGACAAGGGGTGCATTGGAGTTGATGAAAAAGAGGGTGTAGTATCTATTAACATGGAGTGTGCATCCTTTGTGGGCAAGAAATGCACTTGACTAGGAGGAGAAGGTATGCTCGACTAAAAGATAGAAGTGTACTTAGGCCTAAGAGGGTACACTTTTCTCCAATAGTTCCTGTTTAGACACTAAGTTAAGAAAGTGTGCCTTCTCCAATAGACAACTTGCACTTTCTTTCTTTTCTGTGATATGCATGTCAACTGAAGAAACGTTACCACTAAGTCAAAGAGAATCTAGTGGTTTTTCCATATTTAGAAAGATGACACAAGCGCTTCCAAAGGTAAGAAGACAAAACTTAGGAAACCTTGACCTAGGAGGAAAATAAACACTTAGGAAGCTTGAAAGGATGGTCAATGCTTAGAAAAACATGAAAAAATAGTAAGATGAGATAAGATAACTTTAAATGATGGTTCATGTAACTCCAAAATTTAATAAGGAAAAAAGTTTGAATGGTTGTTGTCACAATGACAACGCTTGACAACACACTGGAAGAACTCCAACTTATCTGTTTAGGTATCATCTTTATTCATGAAGTATTATTTATTTAGGAAGTATTAATTCACTAGGAGGAACGCCTTAGCTTCCCCATTCAACCTGATTATAGATGTAGTCTCCTCTATTCCATAACTCATTCAAACACATTACAAGGCTTACCAGGCCACAATTTTTTCGATCTATGAGAAGGTAATATAGTAATGCAAGTTAAAGATGATCAAGGTCGTAGTTTTCAATGGTACAATGATCTCACCTTCCAATGGTACAATGATCTATGGTACAATGATCTCACCTTCCAACAAATTTCTAATTTCCTTTACTATCTTCAATAGCAAAATAGGGTTAAATCTCCTGAGCTTCTACACTAAAGGCTTAGCATTTTCTTTCAATGATATTTTATGTTGTACCATGGATGTATCATATGTTTTAAAACCTTCGTAGGCAAAACCATCTTTAAATTTCTTAAACAACTTGGTGTACCTTTCTTTAAGAGTGGGTTCCAAACACTTTGTGAGTTTTGCCTTTTACATCTTTTACTTAGTGCTTAAATTGTGTTCCGCAACATTCTCGACCACTAGTTGAAAAGTGGGTTTGGAAGACACATCGTTATGATAAAATATTTTTTCCATTAGAAAAATCCCCACTGGAATGAAATTTTTCTTTAGATGTATCACTTCATGAACTCTAATTTGAATGATAAGTTTAGGACTATCTTCCTGTAATTCCTTCTCCTAGTATGTTTCATGAGGTTGATCTTCGTAATCAATGTTAATGGTAAAAAAAATCACCCAATAGTTATAGAATTCTCTTTAGTTGTTCATCATCCTCAAATACTTTCCAATGCTTAATATTATTAAGGATACAAGGCATGTATCTCATATCACCTCATATTTCAATTTCAGATTAAGAGGTGGGTTAAATGTAAAAGATATTATTGCCAATGCATCTGCAAGTTGATTTTCTTTTAATGCATAGGTGTAATGTTAAATCAATCAAAGTAATTTTTAGCAATATACCATACTAAATTTTGGTATGACCTATTCCTAAGTTATTTGGTAGTGTAGATGTTGTTTATTTGGAGTACGACTAGCTTAGAGTAACCCAAAACGATGATGGTCTTCACTCCCATATTCCCTACCATTTCGAAATGTAGAATTAATGCTTCTTATTAGCAACTATTTGTGGCATGTAATTCTAATTTAAATGATAGGGGAAAATTTTGACCCATAGGAGGTTCTAAAAGGATTCATGCCCCTTTTCCTTCTTTGGAGAATGATCCATTGAAGAAAAGTTTCCATACTTAATACAAATTGTGTGTTTATTCAATCTCATCTAGTGGTGGATTTGCTTCTGTCATGGCCTTCACATTCATGGATAGGCTATAATAGCCCATAGGCTATTCTATGATGTATACAAGGAAATTTTTGCATCTCTTTGAATTTTTTAAAACATATAGAAGTTTATATTCTTTGTACAATCTCCTCTGTTGACCCTTGAAGAAAGGTATTGTTGCATATGACAAATCCATTTGCAAGGTTCCACCCAATTTCTTGACCCAGGATCATGAAAGAAATATGTTATAAGAAACAAGGATATTAGCTACTACTATGTTCATAACTAGGCTCTTCTTGGGTATTTGGATGAGGGATACCACTAAATCATTGATGAGACCTAAGAATTGTACCCTTATAAAGTAAAATGAATAAATAACATGGTATGGTTTGGTAATATTCAGTCCTAGTTCTACCATGACTGACTTAGGAATGAGGTTATGGGATGTTCCTAAATCTAATATGTAGTTATGGAGTAGCTTAGTATGAACGTTAATTGTGATGTAAAAATGAGGGCTATAATCATATTTTTCTTCAACATGTGGTCCACATTCGTCATTGGGATTATCTTCTAGAATGTTCACATTGTTGTCATGAGAGGTTGTTTCAATAGGGTTTATAATATTTGGTATGCGGGGTTGATATATTAGGTTCTAGGCCAATTCTAATATAGATATTGGGAATTTTATCTTACTCAGTCTCTATTAGCAATTAAAAAATGGGGATAAAATTATTTTAACCTAGTTGATTGGTTCAATTAGTGGTTGACGATATGGGATCTTGTGATTTTTTCATTTCTTGACTCATGCCTAGGTGTGAATCTTGATTTGTCTTCTCCATTAATTGCGAGGTCCTTGAATTCTCTTTGGATTTTGAGGAGGTATTTGATTTGCATTAGGAGATGGTTCTAAATTCAGTAAAGGCAAGATAGTTTTATTTTGATAGCCCACCCTGATTGCTTTTCTTAGCTTAGGACATAGGTCATAGTTCCACCTAAGTTCTATCATTACCATGTCCATGATTTGTTAATATTGAGATGTAGTAATCTTATAATCTTCATATGAATTTTAAGTATCTTGCAACACTAAAGAGTTTCAATACTCGGTTTCTGTGATGTAGAAAGTAGGGCTTTAATCTCCTACCCATTTTCATCTTCATCTTGGATAAATTCATTAGAAAGGTTGTCTATTTGGAGGTTCAAATATCTTCTCATGTGGGGGGGTGTATTTATTGATCTTTGGGCCTCCTTTATTTATT
Source organism: Pinus taeda (assembly GCA_000404065.3). Taxonomy (NCBI): domain Eukaryota; kingdom Viridiplantae; phylum Streptophyta; class Pinopsida; order Pinales; family Pinaceae; genus Pinus; species Pinus taeda. The sequence goes on along the minus strand of APFE030537497.1, from coordinate 228,762 downwards.
CAATTGTTGAGGGTTGAAAGGCTTATGAATGAAAGTGGGGTTTCGTGGTGGTTTTGTTTGATTTTTCTTGACCCTTTAGATTCAAGTTTAGAAATATTATTGGACAAATTCTTGATCATCCTATTCATTTATTCAATCCTTTCTTCAGATGCATCTTATTATATGTGGGAGGTTCAGCCTCATATTTTACCTTCTTTTTTTCCTTATCATTCTTATTTCCCTTCTCTTTCTTAACACCATAGTTTTCCTCTCTAGTTTCAAATATTTGTAGTTTTCCTGAAGCAGTCAGGTTTCCTTCTATTTCAACGACGTCATATTGCATATCTGCTAGGGTTTTAGGTATCCTTTCTCTCAGGATGATTGACATATCAAGTTCTAATGTAGCAGCATAAATCACCATAACATCAATAGGAGTGGGTTTGACTCCATTTGGAATTTTATTGCAAACTTTGTTATGTCTTTTGTGAATTCCAATACACTCTTAGAAGGTTTCTTTTTTACGACTGAAAATTCCATGAGATAATATTGAAAATATTTATTCTGATCCCACTGAGTAAAAAATGATTTTTCTAGGTCATCCCACTAGTGTATAGAATTAGCGAGAAGAGTGAAAACCAATTTTCACATGTCTCCCTCCATGGTTTGTACCAATAGTATCATGAACACATCCTCATCCTCCACCATAAATTTGTTAGTTTAGTATTAGAAGATGCTCTATGTTCTTCAATGGACCCTTTCTTTTCACCACTCAATGTGGGAAAAACTTTCAGATAATTCTCTAGCATGTCATGTAAGATCCAAGGAAAATAAAATGGTGCATAATATGTTGCTAACTAGGCCAACGGATGGTTAAGTGGATTTTACTGATTGTGAGGTTACCCTTGCCTATCCATAATGTGTTTTAGAATGATATCCCTAGCGAAGGTTAATGTGGATGTTATAGTTTTCCCTGTTATTTCCTGAGTAATGAAGGATGTGGGTCAGAAAAGGGTTCCCAATGTGTGAGGAGGATTGAATAACTCATGACTTTTGTTTGATAGTCTTACAAAAGGCATGTCTATGTTAGTAATGACTAAATGACTTATTAAGAAATCATGGTGTGAGAAGGTTAGGATATAGAATATGCCATGTGATTTTCTGAGGTTTCAATATGTAAAGCATTGTTTCATTGTTTGTAAGTCTATACAAAAAACTCAAGGTTAAAAACTGGAAGTGTGAGATTTTCTTTTGAGTTACTCTGTACGTCTTCTTGAATAAGCCAAACCTGTGAAGCTGAAAGTTATGAATGATGTGTCAAAGAGATAAATAAATGGTAATGGATATGTATAATGTGTTAACTAGGTTCACGAGCTATCATCATTGTTGTGTAATGGTGATTATATCATAGTAACATGGTTAACAAAAATAGATGAACAATGGAGTCGCCAGTTGGAATGCACAACTAGTAAATTCAGATTCTATCCACCTACAAAATCTAAACCAATTTTCATTTCTTCTAGGGAAATATTTCAAAACATTCAATAGCAATGACACCACGAGATGTTGGGGCCATAGAGTCACACTATGTGTTCCTATAGTGCAGAGCCTCGGAACATATAAATCCAATTCTAATTTGTCATTATTGGTTTTAGTTTTCTAAATGTGAAATTACTTGAGTTTATTTAATCTTGTTGAATATATTTCGGCCTTCTTCTGGTTTGGGTGTTCATGCACTTTTGTTCTTAGTGTAAATTTTCAACACGAAAGATAAAAGTAGTGAACAAATTACAAGAAATTAAATCATACATTATTTATGTTCATTGTGATTGTTGTATTTTCTAAATGACAGTGTAAATTATGCTTTAAAATTTTGCTAGTATTTGTTATGTTTATTTCAAATATAGGTTTCATGCACTCTAGTTCAATCATGAAGTTTTATCAAGAAATCGAAATAAATATAAAGAAACATTTTCAACCATTGAAATAAAGTTTTAAATCTCTATTTAGAAGTTGAAATTCTTTTTAGGAATTCATGTAAGGGAAATTGTGAACATTTCAAAAGGGTTTTGCTAGGTATAATTTCCACTTGTTTTTAGTTAAAGCATCCATGTGCCTTTGGTTTGACATAGACGAAATAAAGGGTTTAGTGAGAAGAGAAAATGATGAACATATTTCAAGAAACTAAAATGAGAAATTAAGAATTCATTTCATCCTATTAATATAAGATGGAAAACCGTGCAATTAAGAATCTAGCTATAAGAAAACATAATAAATTGTGTTTATATATTTTGTCTTTACCCATTTAAAATATTGTCGAAATAATAAAGATACTCTTCACGATATTGATAAAATACTACATAAATTAAAGAAAACAATCATACTAATTCAACATTTCATTTAATTATCAATCACATTTATATTCCATACAAACATTAGGTTCACAACATGAATTTCCATGACTTCACTAATTGCGAGGTTTACCTTGCCTAGCCATAAGGTGTTGTAGAATGATTTCACTAGCAAAATTTGATGTGGATGTTATAGTTTTCTATGTTATAGTAATGAAGGATGTGGGTGAGAAAAGGGTTCCCAATGTGTGAGGAGGACTCAATAACTCAAGATGTTTCTTTGATAGTTTTACAAAAGGTTTGTCTATTTTAGTAATTACTTGATGACTAAGTTGAGAATATTCTATGTTAATTTCTGAGGTTTCAATATGTAAAGCGTTGTTTCATTTTTTCTAAGTGTATACAAAAAACTCAGGTTTGAAAACTCAAATTGTGAGATTTTGGTCTGAGTTACTCTGAGTACGTCTCCTTGAAGAATCCAAACCGTTGAAACTGAAAGTTATAAATGATGTGTCAAAGAGATAAAAAAAATGGTAATGAATATGTATAACATGTTAACTAGGTTCACGAGCTATAATCATTGTGGTATAATGGTGATTGTATCATAGTAATGTGGTTAACAAAAATAGTTGAACAATGGAGTCACCAGGTGGAATGCATAACTAATAAGTTCAGATTCTATCCACCTAGAAAATCTAAAATAGTTTTCATTTCTTCTAGGGAAATATTTTAAATCATTCAATAGAAATGACACCACAAGATGTTGGGGCCATAAAGTCACACTATGTGTTGCTATAGTGCAGAGCCTAGGAACATATAAATCCAATTCTAGTTTGTTGTTATTGGTTTTAGCATTTTGATATAAATCCAAATGTTAAATTATATGAGTTTATTTAATCTTGTTGAATATATTTCGGCCTTCTTCTGGTTTGGGTGTTCATGTGTTTTTGTTCTTAGTGTAAAGTTTCAACACAAAAGGTAAAAGTAGTGAACGAATTACAACAAATTAAATCATACATTATTTATGTTCATTTTGAATGTTGTATTTTTTAAATGCCTATGTAAATTATGCTTTAAAATTATGTTGATATTTTCTATGTCTCTTTCAAATGCACTCTATTTCAATCATGAAGTTTTGTCAAGAAATTGAAATAAATATAAAGAGCCATTTTCCACCATTCAAATAAAGTTTTATATCTCTATTTTAGAAATTGAAATTCTTTCTAAGAATTCATGTAAGTGAAAATGTCAACAATTCAAAAGGTTTTTGCTAGGTATAAATTCCACTTGTTTTCAGTTATCCGTCTGCGTTGGGTTTGACATAAAAGAAATACAGGGTTTAGTGAAAAGATAAAATGAAGAACATATTTCAACATATTAAAATGAGAAATTAATAATTCATTTAATCCTATTAATATCAGATGGACAGTCGTGCAATTAAGAATTTAGCTGTAAGAAAACATAATAATTCTTTTTATATATTTTATTTTTACCCATTTAAATCTTATCAAAATAATAAATATACTCTTCACAATATTGATAAATGTTTGATAAATGGCTACGTAAATTAAAGAAAACAATCATACTAATTCAAAATTTCATTTAATTAACAATCACATTTAAATTCCATACAAACATTAGGTTCACAACATGAATTTCCATGAATTTACAAATTGCGAGGTTTTTGTTGCCTAGCCATAATATGTTGTAGAATGATATCCCTAGCAAAAGTTGATGTATAATTTATATTTTTCCCTGTTATTTCCAAAGTAATGAAGGATGTGGGTGAGAAAAGGGTTCCCAATGTGTGAGGAGGACTAGAAAACTCAAGATGTTTGTTTGATAGTTTTACAAAACGTGTGTCTCTTTTGGTAATGGCTGGACGACTTAGTTGAGAAATCACGGCATGAGAAAGTTAGGATATAGAATATGCTATGTGATTCTTTTATGTTTAAATATGTGAAGTCTTGTTTCATTGTTTATAAGTGTATACAAAAGGTTGAAAACTCGAAGTGTGAGATTTTGGTCCGAGTTACTCTGAGTACGTCTCCGTGAAGAAGCCAAACTTGTGAAACTAGAAGTTATGAATGATGTGTCAAAGAGATAAAAAAAATGGTAATGGATATGTATAACGTGTTAACTAGGTTCGCGAGCTATCATCATTGTTGTATAATGGTGAGTATATCATAGTAGTGTGGTTCACAAAAATAGATGATCAATGGAGTCACCAAGTGGAATGCACAACTAATAAATTCAGATTCTATCCACCTACAAAATCTGAAATAGTTTTCATTTTTTCTAAGGAAATACTTCAAACCATTCAATATAAAAAACACCACGAGATGTTGGGGCCAGAGATTCACACTATGTGTTTCTATAGTGTAGAGCATGGGAACATATAAATCCAATTCTAATTTGTTGTTATTGGTTTTAATTTTCTATTATAAATCCGAATGTGAAATTACTTGAGTTTATTTAATCTTGTTGAATATATTTAGGCCTTCTTCTGGTTTGGGTGTTCATGTGTTTTTTTTCTTAGTGTAAAGATTTAACACGAGAAATAAAATTAGTGAACGAATTATAGCAAATTAAATCATACATTGTTTATGTTCAACGTGAATCTTGTATTTTCTAAATGAATGTGTAAATTATGTTGATATTCTCTATGCTTATTTTAGCTATAGATTTCATGCACTCTAGTTCAATCATGAGTTTTTTCAAGAAGTTGAAATAAATATAAAGAGCTATTTTCAAGTATTCAAATAAAGTTTAAAATCTCTATTTTATAAATTGCAATTCTTTCTAAGAATTCATGTAAGGGAAAATGTCAACAATTCAAAAGGGTTTTGCTAGGTATAATTTCCACTTTTTTTCAGTTAGAGCATCCATGTGCCTTGGGTTTGACATAAAAGAAATAAAGGGTTTAGTGAGAAGACAAAATGAAGAACATATTTCAACAAACTAAAATGAGCAATTAAGAATTCATTTCATCCTATTAATATAAGATGGACAGCCATGAAATTAAGAATTTAGTTGTAAGAAAAAATAATAATATGAGTTTATATATTTTGTTTTTACCTATTTAATGATCTAGGTGAATATTGGTGGCCACCTGCCAAGTCCACTTGGATCCCCACCATTGTTTCTTTCAGCATTTTAGTTTCCTTAATTATAGCATAGTTTACTATATTTAGCAGTTTTTCGGGTCCTGAACTTCCGGAGTCGTTTTGAGGCCCTAAACGACATTTTTTTGGAAACCTGGGAGCAACACGGGTCCACGGACTAATGTTGCTCTTCCTAAAGTTGTATTTCTCGGATAGATCATTCTAATGAGATATTATGCCCGTCGAACGAATATCATATGCCAAAGTAACGACCCTGGGAAGTTGATGTACCAATTTACCCAAACGGGGCCCACAGTTTGGCGTTTCATCTTCTAGGCTTAGATTTTTGGATGTTTAGGGTTTTCCATTGTTTCTCAACAATAAATATGCCTTTGAGCCTCATTGTAACACAGTTCAGAGGCATGTAGCCACCACATCTCTTCTCAGTAATAAGGTACCATCGCCCTAGCTAGTTTATTTCCATTTCTATTTGTAAGCATATTTCAGTATTTTTACATTAATGAAATGAAGTATTATTTCCACTGCATCTTTGTGTTTATGGTTATCTCTGTAATTTGTTGCATTCCTATTTAAATCTAGATTAATGGTATTAGAGCGATCTACTTTTTCTCTCTGTTTTTCTTTGCATGTCCCCAACGAGGTCGAGATATAAGAAGCTATGGCTTGAACTGGTTGAACCTTTGCAAGACCACCCTCGCAAATCCCGACGGCCTCCCATGGCGGATGAAAAGAAAAATGAGGGGGGCAGGAGATCCTATCAAAACATTGCTTAAAGAAGCCCTCGAGTGACAAAGGAACGCAATGATGGAGAGCTTTGCCCAGATCCTTTAGTGGCTACCCAAGGGCGACGCATCGGCTTCTAACAGCTACTCTGGAAATGCCACACCATTTAGGGTACAAGTTATTTTTGAAATCCCCATATTCAAGGGTCAAATAGATGCATATGCCATCAATAAATGGTTAAATCTGCTAGAGGGTTATTTTTCTGTGCATGGTTTTTCCAGTAGGGAAAATATTATTTTCACTCTTCTCAAAGGAGCCCCCCATGTCAAGGACTAGTTGGAAACCTACTAAAGTACAGGCTCACTATTTTCAGCCGCACACACTTGGAATTCATTCCAGGATCCCATCAAGGAGCAGTAGCACCTTGTTAGAAGCTATGAGGATAAATACATAAAGTGGACCATGCTGTGGCAGGGAAGGGAGCAAGACATGGTAGATTTTACCAATATTTCCATACCCTTCACAAAAAGTTGGGTATCAAGGATTCAAAGTAGCATTTGGTACTCAAATACCATGGCTGCCTGCACAAGTACATCCAGGAAGAAATAGAATTCCTGAACATCCCCTCACTTGGAATGACATATCAGTATGCCATCAAGGTCGAGAAAAAGTTTAAACAGAAGAAGCGAGACTTTGGATCTGTGAATCCGAAGCAAGGGGAAAGTGCCACCAAATTGCAGAACAAAGGACAAAGCCAAGGCGGGGTAGCCCAAGACACCCTGTCAAAGTGGAAAGCAAAGAAGAGCATGCGAAGCTGAAGAAGGACACGAGGAAATGGTCTGAGTTCTATAAGAGCTCCACTCACAACACAAGCTAGTGTCAGGCCAAGCAGTCACTAGTGGCTGAGCTAAAGTTTCAGAATCAGATGCATGTTCCAACTTTGAGTCAGAACCTAACAAGGGGAATGACAGAGGGAAGGATATTATCGATGTGGAGTGCAATTCCACCATTACCACCATGAAGATCCAAAAGGAGGAACTCGAAGATCTAGAGGAGGATGAGCATCTCTTCCACTCCTAGATGTAGGTAAAGTGCTCCCCGCTATAGTTCATTGTTGATAGCAAGAGCCAAAAGAACCTCATTTTGGTAGAGGTCATGAAGCGGCCGGGCTTACCGACCATAGCACATACACAAACGTACACCATTGGGTGGCTTCACCAAGGATAGGATCTTCGCGTGAGTGAGTAGTGTTGCCTTCCATACAACATCAAGCCCTTCACAGATGAGGTATTGTGTGACATTGCTCCCCCTAAATTTTGTGATGTATTATTAGGACAACCATGCTTGTGGAAGTGACATGTTGTGTATGAATCAAGGCCCTGTGCTGTTATTGTTACTTTGGTAAATAAGTTGTACAAGATACCAGAGGTAGCATCGCCTACTGCCATCTCTTTGGTTACTGCAAAACAATGCAGTAGGCTCATTTCCAAAGCCGATAAATTTGTTTTCCTGATGATATGCCCTTAAGGAAAGAAGAAGACGATGGCCACAACCTCCAGATAGGGCCCCTCCACACAACAATTATAGATGGACGAGGTCATGGAGGAGTACGAGGACATCTTCACCTCCCCCACAGGGGTTCCTCTGCACTGTCATGTAAAACACTCCATTGATCTAACCCAAGTGCACCACTGCCCAATGGACCAATTTATTGGCCCTCCATTCTGGAGAACAATGAAATCAAGAGGTAGATTCAGGAGCTACTGCAAAAAGGTCACATTTGTCTGAGTTTATCACCTTGTGGGAGCCCGAACATGTTGGTACAGAAGAAGGATGGGACTTCGAGACTCTGTATTGACTATCAGGCACTGAACATGATCACTGTCCATAATAGGTACCCAATCCCATGGATTGATGACCTCGTCGACCAACTGAAGGGGGAAAAATATTTCAGCAAGATCGATTTGAAGTTAGGATATCACCAGGTACCAATCAAACCCTCCGATGTGTGGAAGACTACCTTCATAGCCAAGGAGGGCCTTTTAGAATGGTTGATTATGGCTTTCAGATTGACGAATGCTCCTGCAACCTTCATGAGGCTAATGGATGACATCTTGCGTCCATTCACCAACCCATTTGTAGTGGTATACTTGGATGACATCCTAATCTTCAGCTAGAGTTGGGAAGACCACTTCCACCACATCTGACAGGGTCTCCAAACACTACGGAAACACAAGTTATGTGCCAATTTGGAAAAATGCACTTTTGGCATGACCCAGGTTCAATATCTGGGATACATTATTAATGAACAGGAGGTGCATGTGGATCCAGCCAAGGTCAAAGTCATCTGGGATTGGGCATCTCCAACCACCTTGACAGAGCTCTGCAGCTTTCTAGGTCTTGCCAACTTCTACTGCAGGTTCATGTTGGGATTTTCTCATATCACTTGGCCCTTCATTCAAGTCACCAAGGGAGTAGCGAAAGCAAAATTATTTTGGTCCGATTCTCAACAGAGGGCATTCACAGAGTTGAAAGATCACCTCTACTCGGCACCAGTGCTCACATTACTAGAATTGCAACAACCATTTGAGGTCGAGACAGATGCCTCTCACTTGCTATTGTGGCAGTCCTTACTCAACACAAGCTTCCAGTGACATATCACAGTGAGACACTTTCAGACATAGTCCGGAAGTATCCCACTAATGACAAAGAGATGTATTCCATCATGCAGGCCTACTGACAATGGACATTACATTTTGGGGAAGGAAACTGTCATCCACACAGACCACTGACCCATGCAGTTCATACAGACCCAAGGAAAATTGTAGAATGATCGCCATCAGAAGTGGTCCACATACCTACAACAGTTCCATTTGAATATCAAGTATAGGAAGGGCAACACCAATAATGTTGCAAATTGCCTCAGTTGACCACTGATCATGGCGTTAACCACCATGCTCAACTCTTGTGGGCACGAGACTTCTGATTGGCCACTTCTCTACAAAAGCCAACCAGAATTCGGCCACACATACCGGACACTCTTGGAGGGTCAGCATGTTCCAGATTTTCACCTCCAGGATGCCCTGTTATGCCACCTATGTCACCTTTTTGTTCCTTCAAGTGAGCATTCCAAGATGATTTGGGGAGCATACTACAGTCAGGCTGCTAGGCATTTCGGGGTCGAGAAAATGGTGGCAGTATTGTAGAAGTATTTCTATTGGCTGAATATTCGATAGGATGTCAAGAAGTACATCAGATCATGCACTGCCTATGCCATTGAAAAATTGACCATCAAGAAGCAAGGCCTCTATACCCCGTTGCCTACCCCTATTCGACCTTGGGAATCCATCTCTATGGATTACATGTCAAGCCTTCCTTCCACTAAGCATGGAAATGACTGTGTTTTTGTGTTCATCGACAGGTTCTCGAAGATGGCCATTATGGTGACCTGGAGGAAGAATATCATAGCAGAAGCCAATACTAAACTCCTCTTTGAACGTGCATGGGTACGCTTTGGGATCCCACAGTCTATCATCTTAAATCGAGACAGCAGGTTCCTTAGTACATCTTGGTCCAGTCTCTGGTCGATGCTAGACACCAAACTCACTAAGTCCACAGCCTTCCATCCTCTACCTGATGGCTAGACAGAGGTTGTCAATATGATGATCGTACACATTCTACGCCTGTACAACTCAAAGCATCCATGCACATGGGATGAGAGCCTCCCCTATGTTTAGCACAACTATGACTAGGCTCTCCACAACTTGACTAGCCACAACCTTTTTCAAGTCGGCTTGGGATTCCAGCCGCTATGTCCCATTGATGTGGCCATGCCATTTGCAGCTACTCATGTAGATTCGGCTCATGTCTAGTCCAAAACAGATAAGGCAAATAACTTAATTGAGCACATCCAACATATTTTCCAGCAGGTCCATGATATTCTGGAGAAATCAAATGCCAAGTACAAGCAGCGACATTATCAACATCGGGTGCTGCACAAGTTTCAGGTGGGTGACAAAGTCTAGTTGCATTTGAAAAAGGAAAGCCTTAGCATAGCCTATCGGAAACTCAACCCACTCTGATATGGTCCTTACACCATTACCAAGGTTGTGGGAGACAATACATTTGAGCTCAACATTCCCCCATTGCTTGGCCTGCACCCAATGTTCAATGTGGACTAGCTTCAGCCATACTTTCCACCATTACTAGACACATCTGACATTACAAAACAACTCACACCCACAGAGTTAAATCCAAATTTCATGGAACAAGCTGCAATTGATCAGATCATGAACACACAGATCAAGCACACTTGCTAGCAGAATATCTAGTTGTATCGAGTTGTCAAAGCAGGCCAACTCATTCATCAGGGCAAGCGGCTCACCAGGGCCAAAGTTCAGCAAAAGTTTCCTCATCTCATGGGGGAACTCAATGCAATGGGGACAATTTCTTCCTAAGGGGGGAGGAACAATCCCCGTTGATATTGGTGGCCACCCACCAAGTCCACTTAGATCCCCACCATTGTTTCTTTCAGCTTTTCATTTTCCTTAATTGTAGCACAGTTTACTATTTTGAGCAATTTTTCGAGTCCTAAACTTCCGGAGTCGTTTTGAGGCCCTAAACGATGTTTCTTGGGAAAACTAGGCGCAAAATGGGTCCATGGATCAATGCTTCTCTTCCCAAAGTTGTAGTTCTTTAATATATCTTTCTAACGAGATATTGTGCACGTCAAACAGAGATTGTATGCCAAAGTTACGACCTCGGGAAGTTGATGTACCAATTTACCCAAACAAGGCCCACAGTTTGGTGTTTCATCTTCTGGGGTTAGGTTTTTGAATGTTTAGGGTTTTCCATTGTTTCTCAATAATAAATATGCCTTTGAGCCTCATTTTAACACAGTTCAGAGGCATGTAGCTACCACATCTCTTTTAAGAGATATGCTATCATCGCCCTAGCTAGTTCATTTCCATTTCTGTTTGTAAGCATATTTTAGTATTTTTACATAAATGAAATGAAGTATTATTTCCGCTTCATCTATATTTTTATGGTTATCTCTATAATTTTTTACGTTCTTGTTTAAATCCGGATCAGTGGTATCAGAGTGATCTACTTTTTTCTCTATTTTTCTTTGCTTCTCCCCAACGAAGTCGAGATATAAGGAGTTAGGGCTTGAACTAGACGAACCTTTGCAAGACCACCCTTGCAAATCCCGATGGCCTCCGATGCAGACGAAAAGAAATATGATGGGGCAAGAGATCCTATCAAAATATTTCTCGAATAAGCCCTCGAGCGACAAAGGAACATGCTGATGGACAAATTTTCCCAGTTCCTTCACCGGCTACCCAGGGGCGATGCATCGACTTCCAACAACTACTCCAGAAATGCCACACCATTTAAGGTATAAGTTAATTTTGAAATCCCCATATTCGAGGGTCAGATAGATGCATATGTTGTCAATAAATGGTTATTTCTGCTAGAGGGTTATTTTTCTATGCATGATTTTTCCAATAGGGAAAAGATTATTTTTACTCTTCTCAAAGCAGCCCCCCATGTCAAGGACTGGTGAGAAACCTACTGCGAGCAGAAGGATGAAAGTACAAGCTCACTATTTTTAGCCGCACCCACTTGGAATTCATTTTGGATGCCATGGAGTAGTACTACCCTGTCGGAATCTATGAGGACCAATACATAAAGTGGACCATGCTGCGGCAGGGAAGGGACCATGACGTGTCGGAGTTTACCAATATTTTCCATACCCTTTGCACAAAGTTGGGTATCAAAGATTTGGAGCAACGTTTGGTACTCAAATATCATGGCTACCTGCACAATTACATCCATGAAGAAATAGAATTCCTGAATTTCCCCTCGCTCACCACAGCATATCGATATGCCGTCAATGTCAAGAAAAAGTTTAAATAGAAGAAGCGAGACTTTGGATCTGCAAATCTGAAGCAAGGGAAAGGTGCCCCCAAAACATAGAACAAAGGACAAAGCCAAGGCCGGGTGGCCCAAGACAACCCACCAAAGCTTCAAGCAAAGAATAACACCGCGAAGCCAAAAAAGGACACGGGAAAGTGGTGTGAGTTCCATAAGAGCTCCACCCACAACATGAGTGTCAGGCCAAGCAGTCACTGGTAGCTAAGCTAAAGGTTTCAAAATCAGATCATGTTTTGACTCTGAGTCAGAACCCAAAAAGGGGAATGACAAAGGGAAGCAGATTATCGATGCAGAGCCCAACACCACCATTGCCACCACGAAGAGCCAGAAAGAGGAACCCGAAGATCTAGAGGAGTAGGAGCATCTCTTCCACTCCCAGATGTGGGTAAAGGGCTCCCTGCTACAGTTCAAAAAGAACCTCATTTCGATAGAGGTCATGAAGTGGCTGGGCTTACCGACCACAGCACATCCACAACCATACACCATCGGGTGGCTTCACCAAGAATAGGATCTTCGCGTGAGCCAACAGTGTTTCCTTCCATACAACATCAAGCCCTTCACAGATGAGTAATTGTGTGACATTATTCCCCTTGAAGTTTGTGATGTATTATTAAGACAACCATACTTTTGGAAGTGACATGCTGTGTATGAATCAAGGCCCCGTGATGTTATTGTTACTTTGTGAAATAAGTTGTACAAGATACCACAAGTGGCACCACCTACTGCTATCTCTTTGGTTACTGCAAAATGATGCAGTAAGATCATCTCCAAAGCCGAAAAATTTGTTTTCTTGATGATACGCCTTCAAGGAAAGAAGAAGATAGTTGTCACGACCTCTAGACAGGGCCCCTCCGCATGGAAACTATAGGTGGACAAGGTCATGGAGTAGTACGAGGACATATTGATCTCCCCTGCAGGGGTTCCTTTGCACTGTCAGGTCAAGCACTCCATCGATCTGACCCCAGCTGCGTCGCTTCCAAATGGACCAATCTATCAGCACTACAAAAAGTTGACATTCTTTTAAGGTCATCGCCCTATGGGAGCCTGATCGTGTTGATACAAAAGAAGGATGTGACTTGGAGACACTCTATTGACTATCGGGTGCTGAACAAGATCGCTCTCCATAATAGGTACCCTTTCCCATGGATTGATGACCTCCTGGACCAATTGAAGGGGAGAAATATTTTATCAAGATGGATTTGAATTCAGGATATCACCAGGTACCAATCCAACCCTCCGATGTGTGGAGGACTGCCTTTAAAGCCAAGGAGGGCCTTTTCAAATGGTTGGTTATGCCTTTTAGATTGACAAATGCTCCTACAACCTTCATGAGGCTAATGGATGACATCTTGAATCCATTCACCAACTCATTTGTAGTGGTATACTTGGATGACATCCTAATCTTCAGCCAATGTTGGGAAGAGCACCTCCACCACATTCGACAGGTTCTCCAAAAACTGTGGCAACACAAGTTATGTGCCAATTTGGAGAAATGCACTTTTGGCATTACCCAGGTTCAGTATCTCGGATACATTATTGATGAACAGGGGGTGCATGTGGATCCAGCCAAGATCCAAGTCATTCAGGATTGGCCATCTCCAACAACTCTGATAGAGCTACGTAACTTTCTAGGTCTTTCCAATTTCTACTGTAGGTTCGTGTTGGGAGTTTCTCATATCACTTGGCCCTTAAGTCAAGTCACCAAGGGAGGAGCGAAAGAAAAAATATTTTGGTCTGAATCTCAACAGAAAGCATTCACACAGTTGAAAGATCGCCTCTGCTCGACACCAGTGCTCGCATTACCAGACTTGCAACAACCATTTGAGGTCGAGACAGATGCCTCTGACTATGCTATTGGGGCAGTCCTTACTCATCGTGGGCATCCAGTGGCATATCACAGTGAGACACTTTCACACACAGTTCAGAAGTATCCCACTTATGACAGAGATATTACATTGTGCAAGCCTACTGACAATGGAAGCATTGCATTTTGGGGAAGGAAACGATCATCCACAGAGACCACCGACCCCTACAGTTCATACAGACCCAAGGGAAATTGTAGAATGATCACCATTAAAAGTGGTCCACATACCTGAAACAATTCCATTTGAATATCAAGTATAAGAAGGGAAGCACCAATAATGTTGCAGATTACCTCACTCGACCACCAGTCATGGCGTTAACCACCATGCTCAACTCTTGTGGGCACGAGACTTATGATTGGCCACTTCTCTACAAATGTGGCCCAGAATTTGGCCACACATACTAGACACTCTTGGAGGGTCAGCATGTTCCATATTTTCAGCTCAAGGATACCCCGTTATGCCACCTGGGTCACCTTTGTGTTCCTTCAAGCAAGTGTGCCAAGATGATTTGGGAAGCACACTATAGTCAGGCTGCTGGGCATTTCAGGGTCGAGAAAATGGTGGCAGTACTACAAAAGTATTTATATTGGCTGAATCTTCGATAAGATGTCGAGAAGTACATCAGATCATGCACTCCTACGCCATTACCAAACCGAACATCAAGAAGCAAGGCCTTTATACCCCACTGCCTACCCTAGTTGACCTTGCGAATTCTTCTCCATGGATTACATGCCAGGCCTTCCTTCCGCTAAGCATGGAAATGACTGTGTTTTTGTGGTCGTCGACAAGTTTTCGAAGATGGCCATTATGGCGACTTGCACGAAGAATATCACAGCAGAAGCCACTGCTAAACTATTCTTTGAACGAGTGTGGGTACAGTTTGGGATCCGATGGTCTATCATCTCAGATCATGAAAACAGGTTCCTAAGTACATTTTGGTCCAGTCTCTGGTCGATGCTAGACACCAAACTCACTAAGTCCATAGCCTTCCATCCTCAAACTGATGGCTAGAAAGAGGTTGTCAACAGGATTATCATACACATTCTATGCATGTACAACTCAAAGCATACATGCACATGGGATGAGGGCCTCCCCTATGTTTAGCATAGCTACAACCGGGCTCTCCACAGCTTGATTGGCCACAACCCCTTTCAGGTGGGCTTGGGATTCTAGCCACTATGTCCCATTGATGTGGCCATGCCATTTACAGCTACTCATGTAGATTCGGCTCATGTCTAGTCTGAAACATATAAGGCAAATAGCTTCACTGAGCACATCCAACATATTTGCCAGTAGGTCCATGACATTTTGGAGAAATCAAATGCCAAGTACTAGTAGTGACATGATCAACATCGGGTGCCACACAAGTTTCAGGTGGGCGACAAAGTCTAGTTGCATTTGCAAAAGGAACACCTTACCAAAGCCTATCAGAAACTTAGAACACTCCAATATGGTCCTTACACCATTACCAAGGCCATGGGAGAGAATGGATTTGAGCTTAGCATTCCCCCATTCCTTGGCCTGCACCCAGTGTTCAATGTGGACCGACTTCGGCCATACTTTCCACCATTACCAGACACATCTGACATTACAGAACAGCTCACACCCACAAAGTTAAGTCCAGATTGCATGGAACAAGCTGCAACTGATCGGATCATGGACCCACAGATTAAGCACACTTGGCATCAGAATATCCAATTGTATCGAGTTGTCAAAGCAGGCCAACTCCTTCAACAGGGCAAGTGGCTCACCAAGGACCAAGTTCAGCAGAAGTTTCCTCATCTCATGGAGGAACTCAATGCAATGGGGACCATTAATTCCTAAGGGGGAAGGAATGATCTGTTGGAAATAATACTGAGAGGGGGAGTGAATTAGTATTATCAAGGTAATTATTCCTTTCTTCAAAACAACTTATATACGCTACTTCAGTTTAATTAACCTGCGTATATACGCAATTACGCAGAAGGAAACCCACGTATAAAACAAGCTTTTACTTTACTTAATCTTTCTGATGATGATTGTTAATCTATGATGTAGAATCAACTAACAGTAACCAGAGACAGTAAAACAGAGCAGTCACACATAAGAACACAAGATATAAGGTGGAAACCCAATGTGGGTGAAAACCACCTGCTGCAATTCGTCTCTATCTTCTTTTCAATTAGAAACTTCTTTTACAATATACTGGTGCAGTCTTTTTACCAGTATGCAGGCTGCAACCTGCAGAGAACTACAACCCTCTCTCGTTTTCCAAGCACTCCTGGAAGGGAGCAACAACCCCCTTAGCTCTTGTACTAGCCAAGATACTAGTACGTAGGTGCTGGCCTACAGAAGGCTACAACCTTCTCTTTCTTCCAGGGACCACGTTTCATCAATTTTCAGACTGGATCTATGAACATCAAACAATCATCAAGAAATTCTTCATCAATCAAACTCCTTTTCACAAACTAGATCTGAAATCAAGTAGATACTTCTCTTCCAGCTGTACCCAAAACACAGTACCAGAAGCCACGCAACAGAACCCAGAACACAACAGCAATAAGCAGAAACAGCTAGATCACAACTTAAAGCATATATGCTATTTCAATAGTCTGTAACTTGTGTGCATACACATCTGCGTATGGAACAACTTGCGTATACGCGCCTTCACTTCGCTTAAACTGCGTGTATACACGCCTTTGCTTCACTGAACCTGCGTACAGATCTATAAAGGACAACACACTCTTCCAGATATTCAATCACTAATTAACTCAAATTTTCAGATTTATAGATCAAACAAGCACCACATATAGTAGACCAAAATCATACAAAGATACTATCATTTAGGCTTAAAGATTATGACCCATCAATAGACGTTATCCTTCCTTTTGCGCTAAGGTTCCTCCTTCCTTTAGATCCAGATCTGCATCACCACCCAATATGCCAGCTCTAGCACTTTATCGGATCTTCAATAATAATTCAGATGATCATTTGTCACAAGATCTCCTTCCTCTTTTATAGCCTTAGGCCTTCCCCAATACCATGGTCCAAAACCATAACATTTCAATACCATGAACCCAAAACTAGGGATCAACACATCTGACGAGACGCCATGGTCCAAAACATAGGTTCAAGTTCCAAGATCTAACTGCCATGGACCAAAAGAATGATCCCCAACATATACGCGCTTT
>APFE030537497.1:154753-211490 GCA_000404065.3 Pinus taeda | reverse complement strand
GTATATGTCTTTTTCTACTTTCTGAGTGCCTGAACTGAGATCTGATACCAAAGAAGGTTGCCATCAAGGACAACACCTGTGCCATAGCTCCAAACCTGTGCCATAATGCCAACAATCTCCCACTTTGGACTTGATGGCAACACCAAGATCATTCTCCCCCTTTGTCATCAAGGGCAAAGGGTTGTGCTTCCCCTGAGTACATGTTGAAATCTTTGTCCTGCTGTGCTGACCATGCTCCCCCTGACTGTAGGCAAGATCTACAAAAGGATGTTCTTTAAGAAGAACCAAGGCTTATGCAATAATACAAGACCTTCCTATCACCAAAGGACTTAATACATACATCCATCATCCAACCAAGTGGGGATCATCCATCCAACCAAGTGGAATACATCATAAATTTACATATGATGACCAAATACATTACATCTTCATCCCAGGCATAGTGGGGAAACCAATAAAGGCCTTTACATGACCTTGACACCATATAAGAAAGAGATACATGAAATAGAGATGAATATTTAAAATATGACTTATAGAAGTCATCAACAACTGATATCAGCAACAACTGTCAATCATCATTCAGACCAGCAACCAAGATTTCTTTATGTTCGTCATCTGCCTTTGTTCCATCTGAAATCAACAACAGCTATGAACTAGAACCAAAAGCTTCTAAAATAATGTCAACAATGCATTATTAGAAGATTATCTGCTCCCCCTGAACCTGTGCCGGATGGTCTCTGTCAGACCCACATCAGAATATCTTCAACTAGAGCCTGCTCCTTTTGATATCCCTCAAGCCTCCATATACGTGACTTTCTCTGTAAGAACCAGCGTATGTACGCGGATACTCCTTATCCAACACGCGTACACCCATTTTTCTCTGAAACTGATAAGATTTAACAGCAAGATGATACATCAACAAACTCCCAGCTTCTGTCTGAGATATTCAAAAGTTTCCCTGGGCAATGGTTTGGTGAAAATGTCAGCAACTTGTTCCTTGGAAGGAACATACTCCAATTTGACCTTTTGTTCCAACACTTGTTCTCGAAGAAAGTGATACTTAATCGGTATGTGCTTGGTCTTTGAATGCATGACATGATTTTTTGAAATGCTGATTGCACTTGCATTATCACATAAGATGGGGATAGGTGGTGTACAAGTGATTTGAAAATCCTGCAAGGTCTGCATCATCCAAAGAAGTTGAGTGTAGCAAGATGCAACTGCCACGTATTCCACTTCAGCTGTAGATAAGGCAATCGAACTCTGTTTCTTGCTGAACCAGGATACTAATCTGGAACCCATAAATAATGCTCCACCACTTGTGCTCTTCCTGTCATCCACGCTTCCGGCCCAATATGCATTTGTATAAGCATGAAGTGTGAGATCTGTATCTCTAGGATACCATAAGCCATAGCTTTGAGTCCCTTGAAGATATTTGAAAATTCTCTTCACTCCTTGAAGATGAGTTTCCTTTGGATTTGCCTGAAATCTCCCAACTATTCCCACTACATGCATGATGTCTGGTCAGGTACCTGTCAAATAAGTAAACTTCCAATCATAGACCTATAGGTTGGTTGATGCACAGCTGCCGATTCATCATTTGCATTGAGACTGCATCCTGTAACCATGGGGGTACATACTGGTTTTGCATCTTCCATGCCATATTTCTTCAAAATCTGCTTGAGATACTTGGTTTGAGACAAGAAGATCCTGCCTTCATTTTGTTGGATTTGCAATCCAAGAAAGTATGTCAGTTCTCCAAGCATAGACATTTCGAATTATTTTTGCATCACCAAGGAAAAACTTTGACTCATAGCATCTTCATTGCTCCTAAAGATAATGTCATCTACATACACAACAAGTATTAGCAATTTTCCATTTTCAATTTTTAAATAAAGATTGCTATCGGCTGATCCTTTTGAAAATCCTTGTTGATGAAGATATTTGTCCAATCGGTAGTACCAAGCCCTTGGAGCTTGTTTAAGACCATAGAGATCCTTTTTCAGTCTGCATACAAGATTTGGATCATTCCCAAGGATGAAGCCATCTGGTTGCTCAATGTACACTTCTTCTTCTAAGTCCCCATTCAGAAAAGCGGATTTCACATCCATTTGAAAAACTTTGAAATTCTGAAAGCTTGAGAGAGCAAGGAACATTCGGATGGCCTCAAGTCTAGCAACTGGAGCAAAAGTTTCTTCAAAATCTATTCCTTCTTGTTCAGCATATCCTTTACAAACAAGTCTAGCTTTGTTTCTAATAACTTCCCCATTCTCATTCAACTTGTTCTTGTAGATCCATTTTGTCCCTGTGACATTTTTATCTTTTGGTCTAGGAACCAGCTCCAAAGTGTTGTTCTTTTCAATCTGCTCAAGTTCTTCATCCATTGCCTTGACGCAACTTTCATCTTTGCATGCCTCTTTTACATTTTGTGGCTCAATGGAGGAGAGTAATGCCAAATAGCTTGAGGCTTCTGCAATTGTTCTTCTAGTTTGTACACCTGCTTCCTTCTGCCCCAAAATCTGAGATTCAGGATGATTCTTTTGAACATACCTAGATGGAGTCTTCTCTTCTATCCTTATTTGTTCTTGTGGTCCCTCTTGAGGTTCTTCTTCATCATCTGTTTGATTTGGAGAGTAGTCTTCATCTTCTTCGATATCTTCATGATTTACTTGCCTGGGGATGTATCCCTTTTCATCAACCACTACATCAATGCTGTCAACAATTCTTCCAAGTCTTTTATTATAACACTTATATGCTTTGCTGTAGGGAGAATCACCAAGGAGAATACCTTCATCTGCTTTGGGTTCAAGTTTACCAAGTTGTTCATCAGTATTCTTAATATAGCATTTGCTCCCAAAAATTTTGAAATGCTTTAACGAAGGAGTCTCACCATACCAGAGCTCATGCGGAGTTTGAGTGTTATTCACTCGGACATTTGTTTTGCTGAGAATAACAACTGCAGCATATGCAGCTTCACCCCAGAAGGTTGTGGGAGTTCCAGACTCATCAAGCATAGCTCGAGCCATTTGTTGGACTGTTCTATTCATCCTTTCCACCACTCCATTTTGCTGGGGAGTCCTAGTTGTAGAGAATTCCCTTCTTATTCCATGATCTTCACAGAAATCAAAAAATTCATTTGAGGTAAACTCCCCACCTCTGTCTGACCCGAGGCACTTAATTTTGTAATCTGATTCATTTTCAACCAAAGGCTTTGAAGGATTGAATTTTTCGAATGCTTCTCCTTGTGCTCATAAGTCCTAACAAACATCCTGAGTAGTCATCAAAGAATAATATAAGGTATTCTTCTCCTCGAGGTGACCTTGTCCTAAATGGACCACTACATCTATATGAACTAGCTCAAGAGGCCTGCTAGCTGATCCTTCCTTCTCAGGGAAGTTAGTTCTGGTTTGCTTCCCAAACTGACATGATTTACATATGGTGTTGTCTGGAATTTTGATGTCTGGAAGACCACGAACTGCCTAGTACTTGCATGTTTTCCTTATTTGTGAGAAGCTTAGATGTCCTAACCTCCGGTGCCATAACCAGTGTTCGTCATTCTTGCTCAAATAACATTGTTGTTCTCCTTCTTCAAATATGTATAGATTGTTTGGAGTTCTTTTTCCTTCGATTACTGTTCTTCCTGTATCAAGATCACGAATCCTGCACCCATCTGATCGAAATATCACCTCGGTCCCATTATCGCACATCTGACTGACACTCAATAAATTATGTTTTAAGCCATCAACATACAGAACATTACCAGCTTTGACATCCTCTTTCAATTAAGCAATGCCTTTTCCCTTTATGGCTGCTGGGGTATCATTTCCAAAAGAAACTTTCTTTCCCTTTTCTAAAGTAGTATACGATTCAAGTTTTTCTTTATCACCTGTCATATGCTTCGAACATCCATTGTTGATGTACCATTGATTTTCCTGTCCTTCTGCATATAAAGCTACCCCACATATTTCTGGTTACGGTTCCTTCATTCTCCATGTTTTGGCACTTGAGGTTTGTTCCTTCTGAGTTTTCTTCCAAAATCCTGGATTCAGAATCTTCATGACCAAAATTATTAAAAATGGAACATTCAATTTCATTTTCAAGGGTGGAAAAGTTGTTATAGGTCCTCTTCATGATTGCAGGCATACTTCTTTGTTTTTGAGCTTCTCTAGTCATGATTGTCTTATAGGCAACACATTGAGCTGCTTTGTGACCAACGTTATTGCAAGAGAAACATTGGCCATTGAAGAAATTCCTCTGATTATCATCCAACCGATTGTAGTTTCTACTGACATCCATTCTTGATGAAAATTGGGAAGATTTTACCTGTGGCTGGTTGTAGCTTTTGTTTGTCCTTAAGGTAGCATGCCCCCGATTTTCTTAAGAGTCTTTGTTTGCTCTTGAGTAAGATTGTCCTTGATTTACCTGATTATTTCTATTAGGCCTTTGCTCACTCCTTCTTGCTGCATCAAGATAACTTTTGGAGGTGGAAGCTTGAGATGCATCTCCATTATACCCCAGACCTGTCTTGATTAGAGGGGAACACTGCACATTGATAATCTCATCCAGAGTTTCAGATCCTTTAACAAATTTGAGATTAAGGGCCTTTGTTTTCTCAATTTCTTTTCTAAGGCCAACAATTTCACATTCTAACTTCTCAAGAGATTTTTCCTTTTCATCAAGTTGACATTGCAGAGTATCAATGCTCACATTCCTTTCTTCTAAACATGTTTTGAGTCTATAAATCTCTTCATAAAAGCCATCTACATCTATATCATCCATGTAATCATCATATTCAAAGGACATTAAAAGTTTATAGTGATTTCCTCGTTCATCTTCATCGCTATTTGATAGTCCATCACTATCTTCATGAGTGTAATAGCTTTTCTTATTTGCATTCTGTCTCTTGTTCCATCTAACAGGTTCCTTCCCCTTGTCAATCTTATCCTTATGAGGACATTTGGAAGCATAATGACATACTCTTCCACAAGAAAAACATTTGAAAGGTAGCTTACCTCTGAATCTTCCAGTACCCCGTTGAAGATTTCTGACAAAATTTTATTCTTCCTCTTCTTCTGACACGTGTCCTGACTCATAGTACTCTCCTTTGCCTGAAGCCTTGAAGGCAGCTACTCTCCTATCTGATGGACCTCCTTTCCTCATTTCATAAGTAGTTAGAATTCCGTGCAGTTAAGACATTTTAAGGTTTTGTAGATTCTCCTTTTCTTCTATAGTAGAAACATTAGATTCAAATCTAGAGGACAAAGATCTTAGAACTTTTTCAACCACAACAACCTCTTTTATTTCTCCACCCAAGTTTTTCATACAATTAACAATCTCATCTACACGAAGAAAATAATTAGCCACACTTTCATCATTATACATCTTGAGATTTTCATACTGAATCCTGAGGGTTTGAATTTTTTCTCATTTTACCTGATCATCTCCTTCATAGCTCAAAACAATCTTGTCCCATATTTCCTTTGCGAATTTAAACTGCATAACCTTCGCGAATTCTGATTGAGATAGACATCCTAGAAGAGTATTGACCGCCTTTGCATTTGTTTCATATTTCTTCTTCTCAGCCGGATCTGTAGGATTTGTTGATGGAAAAGTATACCCTGAATCTATGATATCCCATACTTCGGTACCAAGAGATTGAAGATATGCAGTAACTCTTACCTTCCAGTATACGAAGTTTGTCCCATCAAAAATCGGTGGCCTGATTGATGCTTCCCTCTCGTAGTTTCTCATGATGAAAGATCTTACTTCAAGCGATCAAGCTTCTTCTGAAGGGCCTGCTTTGATACCAATTGTTGGAAATAATACTGAGAGGGGGGGTGAATCAGTATTACCACATCAATAAAACTTTTTCATTTCCATATTCAGATTCATATATGCTACTTCCACAACTTCTTTTGATTTAGATAGTTGATCCTTAATGAGTGCATTAGAACATTATCAACCATATTAACAGTAAACAGGTGCAGTAAAATAGAACAGATAATCACACATAAGCCACACACATGAACACCATGATATAAGGTGGAAACCCAATGTGGGTGAAAAACACTTGCTGCAATATGTCTCTATCTTCTTTGAATTAGAAACTTATTTTTACAATTGTACTGGTGCAGTCCTTTACCAGTACGTAGGTTGCAACCTGCAGAGAGCTACAACCCTCTCTCGTTTTCCAGACTCTCCTGGAAGGGAGCTACAACCCCCTTAGCTCTTGCACTAGCCAAGATAATAGTACGTAGGTGCTGGCCTATAGAAAGCTACAACCTTCTCTCTCTTCCAGGGACCATGTTTCATAAATGTTTTAGACTGGATTCATGAACATCAATCAATCATCAAGAATTTCTGCATCAAACAATCTCCTTTTCACCAATTAGCACTGAATCAAGTAGACACTTCTCTGACAACTGTATCCAAATCACAGTAACTGTAACCACACACCAAATCTAAACGCAGAACAAAAAATACTATCATTCAAGCTTAAATATTACGACCCATCAATAGAACTTATCCTTCTCCTTGCGCTTAGGTTCCTTCTTTATTCAGATCTAGATCTGCACCATAACCCAATCACAGTATTCCAGATCTAGCACTTTATTAGATATTCAATAACAATTTAGATGATGCTTTGCCAAATGATCTCCTTCCCCTTTTATAGTCTTAGTCCTTTCACAATACCATGGTCCAAAACCATAATAACACAATACCATGAACCCAATACTTGGGATCAACACTTTTGGATGCAATACCATGGACCAAAACCATAGGATCAAAAAATTGTCAAACCAATACCATGAACCAACCATGAAAGTGTGTGAACTTTTCTCCACATGAAATAAAATTTTTCTCTGCATAAAAGTGCGTGAAATTTTCTCCACATGAAAATAAACTTTTTCTCCACATAAAAGTGCATGAAATTTTCTCCACATGCAATAAACTTTTTCTCCACATAAAAGTGCGTGAGCTTTTTTTTTCTACATGAAATAAACTTTTCTTCGCATAAAAGTGCGTGAAATTTTTCTCCACATGAAATAAACTTTTCCCCGCATAAAAGTGCGTGAACCTTTCTCCACATGAAATAAACTTTTCTCCGCATAAAAGTGTGTGAAATTTTTACATGAAATAAACTTTTCTCCGCATAAAAGTGCGTGAACTTTTCTCTACATGAAATAAACATTTATCTTCATGAAAGTGCGTGAACTTTGCTGCACTATAATTTATCATCCGAGATGAGTGGGTTGCCATCAAGTACAACATATGTATCATAATGCCAACAAATTCCACTCCTAAAAGAGCATCTGAGAACCCTATTGGGACAAAGAAACATCCCCGTTTTCCATGTTTAATATGTAACGAGGAGAAATATACAAGATATTGTGCACATTGACTTGAGGTTTCGAAATTTTTGAAGGCTTTGAATACCTCAGCGGTGTTGACTGATCCGTTTCCAAACCCAAAAACTAATCTGGTTGCTATCGATAATGCTTCCACATCCCAAGTGGTAATGCTATCTATTTGAAAAAAGAAAAATGATGCTTTGGTATTAAAAAGGAGTAAAGATTATGGAATCCATCGTTGTCAGACAACCAAACTACTAATCAACCTAGTAGTTCGACAACGACTTCACCAGAAGTTGTTCCACCCATTATTCCTGAGTTAACTATAAAGCCACCAAAGGGAGTCATACATAAATTGACATTTAATCCTTGTGCTTGAGCTGCTTAGAATTATAATATAGTCGAGGATTTGGTTCAATCGCCATTCGCTATGTCGACACTTGAGGTATTACAAAATTGTCCCTCCCAAAAGTAGGCTTTGTTATCAGCAATAGAGGGGATTGATCCAACGAATTCCAATCTTGTGGCCTTTAATCATAAAGGATATACACCTCAATTACTGGCCCAAATCGATTTCCTTATACATGTAAAATCCCTCAATAAAAGATTTCATCAAACCATCATTGCTGACGGGGCATCCACCTCTATTGTGTCAATGAGTTGGTGGAAAACTCTTGGTTGACCAGCCTTGTCACGATCACCAACAACATTAAAAGCATTCGATGGAACAACGTACACTCCATATGGGATCTTAAGTAACTTGAAAGGTTAACTAGGGGGCAAGACAGTGGAAATTGAAGTTGAAGTCATTTATGGAAACCTTGATTACAATACTCTACTAGGAAGGCCCTAGATTTATCCTATGGCTACCGTTGTGTCTACATATTTTAGAAAGATTGCATTTCCCTTCCAAGGTGGAATCACAATCATTGACCAACTAGCATTTTTTGCTAACGGTTCACAAGCTACTAGAAGCATTCCATTGATCCATGGAAGTTCAGAATTCCTTCAAAATGTTGGAGTAGGTCTCATAAAAGACCCTTCCTTAATGGGTACTTTTTCCCTCCCGCCTCCATCTGGTTTCGCGGAAGTGGCCACAATGGAAACTTGTCGAATGATCTCTTCTGCATCATCTGAGTTTAAGAAGAGTTCTGACTATTTTGATAATGAGGATGATTGCAAGGCGTTGCCACCAAGCCCAAACGAATCTTTGTAGCAATGAGTTTTCTAGGCATGGGCAGCAAACCCGAATCAGCACTCGACGAATATTTGGGTAGATAGGTCTTTATAATATGGTACCTCTTTTAATCCTTGATCTCGTATACATTCTATAGACGAAGGTATCATCCGATCAATGATGATAGAAGAGACGCCATGGGAAGATTACTACCATCATTCCCACCTTTGAGATGACAATAAAGATTATTCGAAAAACCTCAATCATCCTTCAATTTTTTATTTTTTATTAAATTCTGTAAATATATTAGTTTCAGAGTGAAATTTTTCCAACATTGAAGAAACTTCACCATTAATATTTCGACCAAACCTAATATTGTAGAGAATATTCACATTGGAAAATCCTATTCTCCATCAAAACTAGAGATTTACTGTGCTCTTTTTCGCGAATTCGGAGATGTCTTTGCATGGTCATATGAAGAAATGTCAGGCACTGACTCGAGAATTGTTGAACATGAAATCAAGATGTATCTAGATTTCGAACCAGTACGACAACGACTTCGATCCATCCATCTGAAGAAAGTTGCTGCCATTAAAGCAAGGGTTGAAAATTTTTTGCATGTTGGCTTCATTTACCCTATTCCTCTCACTGATTGGGTATCAAATATTGTTCCTGTGATGAAAGGAAAAGGAACGATTAAAGTGTGTGTCGATTATAGGGATGTAAATCAAGCATGTCTGAAGGAAAACTATCCTACATTCTTTATCAACTAGATTATTGATGAATGTGCCAGATGCGAAATATTTTCATTCATGGATGGATTTTCCGGATACAATCAAATCAATATTCGCCCACAAGACCAGTCAAAAACTGCATTTATATGTTTTTGGGGCACATTCACGTATCGTAAATTACAATTCAGTTTGAAGAACGCAGGGCCAACTTTTTAAAGGGCAATGAATTACGCCTTCCATGACATCAAGCACATTGTTCAACCATATCTTAAGGATCTTCCAACCCATTCACGAAAATGGACTAATGATCTGCAAAATTTGAGAGCCATATTTTTGCGTTGTCGACAATACAATATATGACTCAATCCGAAAAAATATGTGTTTTTTGTTGGTTCTGGTCGATTTCTTGGTTTTGTAGTTTCTAAGGAGGGAATTAAACTCAACCCATTTAAGGTTTAGGCATTCCTTGACATGCCTCCACCATCAAATTTGTTTCAGATTTAGAGACTCCAAGGGAAAGCTAACTTTCTGAGGAGGTCATTCCACATTACGCTGAGCTCGCTAAAGGTTATACATGTGTTTTGAAAAAAGGAGTACCCTTCCACTAGGATCAGGTTGCACAATCTTCCTTTGCTTCTTTAAAAGATTCCCTAATAAAAGCATCATTAATGTACGCTCACGACTATCAAAAATATTTCAACCTGTATCTCGCCACTACAGATACAACCATCACTATGGTTTTAGTGCAAGAAGATAATGGAATTAAACATCTTATATATTATTTAAGTCATAATCTTAATGATACAGAAAACAAGTTCTCTTATGTTGAAAAGTTGGCTATAGTAGTTGTTCAAGTAGTACAGAGATTTCGACACTATGTACTCTTTCACAAAACTTCCATTGTGTTAGATTGCAACCCTATGACCTACATTATGTCGTGTCAATTACTGGGGGGGAAATATTTCAAATGGATAGCCATTTTGCAAGAGTTTGATCTGGAATTCACCAAATCCAAATCAAAAGAATCTCTCGTCTTTGCAGAGTTACTTTGTGACCTTCCTACGTCGTCCAACAATTTAACATCCCAAGCATCAATCATGGATGAGACTCTGCTTCTGATATTGTCAAGTGATCCATTGTATGGAGATATACTGGTCTATCTCCAAACCTAAACATTTAGGCCTAACACCTCTCACTCTGAAAAATTACTTATTCGATACCAAGCCAAAGACTATCTGATCATTGGTGATACACTTTACCCTCATGGCATCGATACGGCCCTACGAAGGTGCCTCACGCATTAGGAGGTTGAAAACGTTTTGAATGATTGTCATTAAAGTGCTTGTGTGGGGCATCTATCTGGTTATGCTACTACACAAAAAATATTACAAGCTATTACATCTTGCCCACCATATTCAAAGATTGCATAATTACAGTCAAAAGTTGTCATGCTTGTCAGATTTTTGATCGCAAAACCAGATTACCACCTGCACCACTACATCCAATCATTGTTGTTAGGCCATTCACTAAATGGGGCATTGATTTCATGAAATGTAACCCCACCTCGGCCAGGGGTCATGGGTATATTATAGTCGTTGTCAACTAGTTTACAAAATGGGTCGAGGCGATGCCTACATTGAACAACAATGGTGAAACGGTTGCTCTTTTCTTTTTTAATCATGTAGTTTCTAGATTTCGTGTACCATAGGATATAGTCATAGATCACGGGTCATATTTTTTCAATCAAATGATGATCGAATTAACTTCCAAATTAGGATTATCCCATGATAGTTCTAATCCATATTATCCACAGGCTAACGGAAAAATTAAGGCAATCAACAAAGTCCTTAAGCACATGCTACAGAGAATGATTGGAGTCCATAAATGGAATTGGAATTTAATCCTATACTCAACTTTGTGGGCATATAGGACTTCGGTGAGAAATGCAACCGGATTTACGCCCTTTCAGTTGGTGTATGGTCTGGAGGCAGTCTTACCAATTCAGTGTGAAATCTTATGCCTCAAGCTTGCAATCGATCTGCTTCCCGAAACTTCTGAAGAAGAGGCTCGTTTCTTGGAATTAATCAACCTGGATGAAACCCATCGTGACACCATGTTGGCTAATGAAGCACATAAGAAATGCTTCAAGGAGAAATATGACGAAAATCTCAAGCCTCGTGTCTTCTCAGAAGGTGACTTGGTCTTGCTTTACAATCAGGATTCTGAAAAATTAGGCGTAGGTAAATTCAAACCATTATGGATGGGCCCTTACATTGTTAAATAAGTATTGACAAAAGGAGCCTACCAACTAGTCGATTATGATGGGATTCCACTATCGCAGCTGTGAAACAGGTTTGTATCTTGAAGGTTACTATGCTTGATTAAGTATAGCAATCTCATTATACATATGCTTTTATTGGATTTTTGAGTGTTTTATTTTAGAGTTGTTAGTTTGGTTAGGTAATCCACTTTACATTTTTTGTAGATGTCAAAATTTTTGGAACCGTTTGTTGGGTATGCCAACGGAGATAGTCGTAGTCCAAAGAACATATCTTTTGTGGCCTAGGCCATTTTCGGTTCAAATGGTGAGTTATTGAGTTTCACGAGGATATGTATTTGTTGATCGATGAACAACATCGCTAAGCATAGCGCGTTGATTGAACTTATCTCTGATGCCATTTCACATGGCATACACCAACTCATTGTCAAGCTAGATTCACAACTCGTCATTCTATAGCTTACTAGTGTTTATTCCATTCAGAACCCAGCCATTTATCACATGTTCCTAAGAGTTAGGATTTTGGAAAGGCATTTTGATTCCATTCAATATCAAAAAATTTCCAAAAGCTTAAACACATTGACTAATTCATTAGAAAACTATGTGTTAAACAAACATTTGCAACATTTGCTAAGAAAGCATTTGACATCAACATTTTCATTAGGATTTCATCATTTAGCCAAAATAAAACTCCAAAAAACAAAAGTGGATAGCTAGTTGTAGTTCTTACAAAAATGTTTTTTTTGAAAGTAAAATTGGTCATCTGACCAAGAAACTCAAAATGAATGTAGAAAAACATCCTAGATTAGTGATGTTGGTGATAACATGTCACTGCCTATGCTATCATGTGCAGGAGCCTAGTCCAATGGCTCGCCACGCTAGTAGTATGGTGATGTAACCTCAAAGGTAACTCGTGGGTCCCAACATCCTAAATACCAATATTGACACCCTCAATCTGATCTTGCAACACTGCCAGGGTCTCTGATATCTCCAGATCCCGAAGGACAAACCTCCCTACAGCCTCTCCTGCTGGAGTGTCATCTGCCGCCCGTGGGCCTGCCACTGGTCACACTGGTCCAATATCTACACATATGTATGAGTTTATTTGGTATTAGTAACATCAAAAACACACAAAAAATTGTAAAATTGAAAAAAAAAAGATGTGGTTGAATAATTTTACCTATAGCACTCTACTACTCACCAGCTGGTAATGACAAAGCTGGGTTGCCTCAGAAATCTATCCCAACATATGGATACTCCGCAAATACCACCTTCTGGTGGTTGAACCACTTGATAAATTCATTAGAGAAGGAGATCTGTGACTAGCTGGCATATCTAGCCATAAGATCCACCCATCTCTACATCTGTGGTTCCCTTGGTGCTTGTAATCCGAATGAAATTTTTTGAGGTTTCATTAGTGGAATCCTCTCTAAAGCAAAAGCAGTCAATATGGATCCATAATCAAAATTCTTGGTTCTTTCATTTTTTACTTTGGATATTTGTTCTTTTATGATAGGAAGTATCGCCTCACACCAATTGAAAACCTTTGGTTCCAGACATTCTAGGGAATACTACATGTAAGATCTGTTTGCCAAATGTAAGGTTGCACTGCCAGCCAATCTAGCAAAGGTAAATAAAATGGTCCTCAAAGGTCGATCAGTGATGTCCCAGATTTTAATATTACCATCTCTACTGGGCTGAGATCCATCCCTGTAGAACTAACGAATGTAATCTTTCACAGATTCGCCCCCATGAACAATTCCTGATAGTGAAAGAGGGGAACCACGCCTCCACAACCCCGTTAGAAAGTAAATATCCTTGACCGTGAGATGAATTGATTTACCTATGATTTGGAATACCTGGTCAACGAGATCCCAAGCATCGTGAAAATACTGCAATAGACTGATCTTTTGTCTCATGTTGGATATGCGGAAGAACTTCAACAAACCATAGTTTCTTAATGCATCCACTATGCCCTAGTCATGTAAAGAAATCATATCCTCCTCTTCATGTTCTCGTTCATGCCATGTGATAACCATCTTGATCCAGCAAATATTTGAAATGTAGACAAAAGATGAGTTAGGATCCAAATTTGGGAAAAAACAAGCAAAAATTTGATGAAAAAATGTGTGAAGTTTCCTTTATGTGCCCATCGCACCCTGCCTTTGGGCAAGGTGAGATGCATATTGAGGGTAGTGTACATCTCAGTATATATCACACCTTTCGATATAAGATAGGTGTGATGATTTGGGAATGAAATATTGAAATCCCAGGGGCCTAGAAAGGTGGAAAAGCTAGCTTAGAACTAAGAAAATATGGAATGAAAATCAAGAGCTCAGGGATAGCTCCTACCTAGTCCTAATGACGCGGAAAATGGTCAACATGATCTCCCAAAATCAACTGGTGAAATTTGAGGGGGAAACCACTCTAGACCACCAAAATCCCAAATTTGAAATGAAATTATGAAAGTGAAAGGTAAAACTACTTTTTTTATTTACTATTCACGTACTTCAAGTAAAATGTTAAGTTCATTTTTCATCCATATATATGTATTTCTATTCAATTTGATGGAGTGATTGAGCATGTTGAACGACTAGCAAAAGAATCTGACATTCTAAACAGTGAATTGAATATCTTTGACCACCATTCAAGCATAATTTCTTCATTTTGAGCTTGTGTAAAAATGAAACTGAATCCAAGAATAGTTCCCCATGGTTCAAGCTTGTCAAAAAATGAACCCATTTACAGGTAATTAACCTTTATGATTTCCATTCTATCAGCTTTTTGAGCCTTGGTTGTGTACATCAAATCACCACCATCTCTTTGGTTGATCATATGCTTCCACTTGGTTGTTTTACCCTTTTTGAGGAATAGTTGCGATGAGTGGTCTTATTAGCCAGCCTCTTCAAAGAAATCATCATGTTTTGAGAAGTTCCAAAATCACCGGAACGAGTTGTTACCCTAGAGACCACTCATTCCTCAAAATATAGTCCTCTTTAAACCCTTTTCAAACTCATTAAATATGAAAACACTGTCGAGCACTTGTCATTTTCAGCTCGTTAAAGTGATTGGAAATGTCATCCCTCGTGTATTATTTTATCCTTTTCGGACCTGAGGGATTATTTTATGAAAAAGAACTGGTTGAATTTTCTTTTCGTCCCTTTTCAAACTCTCTAAACATGAAAAGGACCGATTTATCCTTGTCATTAAACTCATTAAAACAATAGTGATAAACTTGTCCATCTAGACAAGACCAAGTTTCACTGTCGCTAGACTCCTTAAAACATTAAATAGTGACATGTTTACCCGAAGGGAAAATTATAGAACAAGAATATGTTATCCTCCTCAACCTTGACAAAAATAAAAAGGTACTGGTTAGCAATGACTAGGGAAAAAGGGAAAAGGAATTGAAGAATTTATGGTAGTAGGTCACTCTTGAACATGATTCTTTCACTCCATCACCATTATTCAGTCAGGGTGGGTTATTCCATTCACCAGTCATCTCACCATTGGTCTTTCACACCATCAATCTCTTGGGGTTAATGCTATCAATCCATTTTAGTGTTGTCGACATGTTCAAGAGACGTCATTGAGTTGAGAAACCACAATCTAGTTAATGTCTAATCCACTACAGTACCTCCAACCTCCATTTTTCATGACCGCCATTCCTGAACCTTATGTCGTCAGTTCCTTTTCACCTCCATAAAACATTTGCTTCATTTTGTGTCGTAGATGTGGGATACATCAAGGCCCTCCTACAACGAGTCACTTCTTGTCGACATCAGCTCATTATCCAAGAAGTTGACTTACAAACAACCCTTCGAGCACTTTGAAGCTTGCATACATCAATGGAAAACTTCTCACTTTCGGCGACAGGTTGACATCAATGGCCTTCGACCGAAACATTTTGCATGGTGTTTGACATCGGATCATATATTCATACCACATGCACTATACTGTAGTAACTTGAGGGTCATTATCATTATCAGTGATTCCTCTCGCGTCTGTTAACAACTTACACCATTTCCTGGTAATCAGGCGATGTTTTTCCATGTTCGACTTCAGAAAATCTCTTCACATGGATTGACTTGTACGTCGAGCAAAGATTGAACGAGTTTGAAGACCCAAGATATAGTTTCATCCATCCTGTTTGTGATATATTCAGGGACATAAAAAATATCAAATGTACAAAGGCTCTACATAGATGGTGCTACTAACCATGGATGATGGCTCTATATACGAAGAATCATCAGTTTGCACCTGTAGACGACTATCTTATCTATGTACATGAAATGAATTTATAAAGCTGATCATTGGAATGCCTCCCTCAGCTAGGTCATGAAAATTATATTATGATGATGTATTGTTTTGTAACTTATGCAGGTTGCCTTCTAGTTTGAAACTTCGGATCCTCATGATAAAGCATTTCACATGAACTTTAGGGGGAAACAGTTATAGACATATTTGGGTACATCAACCCCAAACTTATATGTCGATAAACTAGGGCTAATCAAACCCTAAAAGATTTGTTTCATGCCCTAAAGGAACATAGTCATCTGAATACATCATTCCCCAAAATTTCCACCTGAGAAATCATCCAGAAATGGCCTAAATCAGACCATATTGATTCTTCCACTAGCAGGGTGCAATGCATATTGAGTGGTACAATGCTAGGGTGTGATGCATACTAATTAGGCCTTATATAGGGTGTGATGGGTGAGGATGGAAAAATGTCCTAGATAGTTTGCTAGGTAGTTTCTCATGGAATCTTCTAGAAGCTTCTCCCTAGCCACTTGCCCCTCTAAATTTTCCCAACGATGAGTAAGAGATCCAAGAAATCTCCAAGTGGAGCCAATTGCAACAATTGGAATGACACTAATCAAACACCATGGATGACTCACACCCTTGCACACATCTATAAATGGATCTCCAATTCAAGGGATCCAGAGGCGAGAATGTTGTGAATTGCATGGAAGTGTTGATAGTTTGTAATTGAAGAAGGAGCATTGTATTGTTGGTGTGATCTTGCTATCTCATGAGGTGAAGATGGATTGAAGATGGGAGGATGATGCTAGATCAGACAACTAGATTGTAATTCTCCATTCTATTAATAAAGTTCTTCAAGTTTTCTTCCATATGATTGTGCAATTGTGAATGTTAACATTTGTTCATTATACATTTTATTCTGTAATTTTTATGTTGTAATAGATCATGATGCTTTGGCAGTTCTTTGTTGTTGTACTTGTGTAGGTACTCTACAAGTGGGTTAAGTATGGAGAGGAGTTGCGGGATATTTCAATGGGGAGAGAGAACAAGCAAGGGATTAAGTGGAAGTTCCAAGTTGGTTCCATTATCTTTCTCTTATGTGTTACACATAGAAGAAATCGTTGAATTTCTTTGAACTGTTGTTTCTACGGTAGCTTCCAAACCTACAGGGCTAGCATTCTATAGGAATACTAGCTTTCCCAGAAACACCATGGACCGAAAACCATCGCATCCAAAAGCATGTGCGAAAAACATGCATAAAACCATAGGTAGGTCCACCCAACCTAATACGAGGTCCAAATTTTTTTTCCAGGGGCGTTGTTCTAGACCCCGTAGAGGGGCGCTAAGAACCCTCCTCAAAACCCCTGTGTGACCTCCCCAGTGAGCAATCAGTTCAACGAAGGGGGGGCTTGGCCCCCCCTTTCGCCCCCCTGTAAACTGCGTTGGCTAGTCATGGAAAGGATATAACACAACCTAACATCACATTTAGATTTGGTTGGTCAAATAACTATCTAATTTCACTATGGTCAGTCATTAATACAAACCTCATGCTAAGAAGGTAGTGTCTCCACATCTCCTATGCATGTATGATCAATGCAATCTCAAGATCAAGTGTAACATAATTAATTCTGCTTGTGCTCGTTCAGTTTCCTTGACTCATAACATGCTAACGGCCCCTCTTGAATAAAGAATCTACCAATTCTTATATTGAAATAATATATACACACTACAAACTCTTTGTTCGAATATTCAATCTTTAGAACTAGAGAATTTGTCAACAATGATTTCAACTGCTCAAAACTAGCTACATATTCTTTTATCCATTCAAATTTACTACCTTTCCTTTGCAATGATGTAATAGGATAAGAAATATGTGAGCAGTTCTTGATGAACATTCTAGAATAACCTTATAACCCCATAAATTACCATACCTCATCCACATTCTGAGGAGCTTCCCATTCCATAATAGCTTTTCCATTTTCCGGATCCACTGCTATGCCTTCCTTGGAAAGCACATGTCCCAAGTAATGTAGCTATGTATGAAAGAAACTGCATTTTGTAATATTGGCATACAATTGATGCTCTTTTAGCAATCTCAACACTACTTATAAATGTTCATCATGTTCTTCCTCATTCTTCAAATATATCAGTGTATCATCAATGAACACAATAAAAAACATGTCCAGATAAAGATGCAACACATTATTCATCAAGCACCTAAAATTAGCTAGAGCATTAGTCAAACCAGGAGGAACTAAAATCATAATTCCCATACCTAGTTTGGAAATAAGAGTTGTAGATATCCTCTTCTTTAATGCATATCTGATGTTATCTCAATCTCAGATCAATATTCAACAACACTACTGCTACCTTCAATTGGACAAACAAATCATCAATCCTCAGTAATGGATACCTGTTCTTGATGGTTACATTGTTTAATTGCATGTAGTCAATGCATAAGATAATAGTACCATCCTTCTTCTCCACAAACAACACTGGTGCACCCTAAGGCATCACACTTGGCACGATATATCCTTTGTCAATAATTTCCTTGAACTACAACTTCAATTGTCATCTGGTATGGTATCTTTGATGTTGATGTTACCCCTGATACCAACTCAATAGAAAAATTCACTTCCCTGTGAGGTGGTAACTTTGGAATATCTATGGGAAATACATCGTGAAACTGTTGTAGAACTACTTACCTCTTAAACAATTCTACATCCTCAACATCCTTACCTTGATCACTAGAAATATGTACTAAAAAACAACATACCCTTTCATGTGACTATTCTTTTCTTACATATTTATCACCATTTTAACTGATGTTGCCTTCTTCTTACCTTGCTATATTCTTTGTTCTCCATTTCTATCCAAGCATTCAATGGACTTCTCATAAAAATACACCTTTTTCCTATGAGGATACAACCAATCCACACCCAATAACGTAATATATGATCCAAATAGAAGTATATTCAAATGCGCTAATGTAGGCATACCATTCAACTCAAATGCTCAAGCTCTTACCCAAGGATGAACTCTTTTCTTTGTACGTGTAGCAAATTGCACTAATCAATATTCTACATCCACGTCTTTATTCAAACCTCACTTAACCACTAGGTCAAGATTAACATAATTACAATTAGATCAAGGGTCAATAAAGAAAGAAACAAATTGATCACATATCTTTCCATCCATCTCAATAATAGATGTCTAGTGATCTACCCGCTTGCTATCTAATGTTGTGTCGATATGAGGAATGCTCTTCCCAACATACCCAATATTATGTGCTTCATGTGCACTATAAATATAAGGCCTCCCACCTTGATACTATAGTGAATCTCTCTTCAGATGCACCTTTCCACATATCCAACATTGCAATTGTATCGTACCATCACCTTTTTTAGTTTCCCTCTAGATTGTGGTCCATGTCCCCATACAACCATATTAAACTTCTTGTAAGGAACAACATTCTCTTTCTCACCTACATCTTGGGGTCTTGTCCTTTATGGCCATTGTTCACCTTTATCCTTGTCTTTCTCTTTCCTAACTTGCTAAAAATATGTCTTGCACTTTGATTTCTCATAACAATGCTTCTAATTTCCAATGACTCCTTCAAGTTACCAAGGCTAATCATACTCAATACAATCTCTAAATGCTAATCGTAATCAACTAAAAAATATCTAAACTCTTGTCTTCTCATCCTTAAGATAATATAAATATTGGCCTTACTGTCATAGTACCTCTTTGACAATTACTTCTTCATCAAAAGTATCTTGAATTTGTGCAAACTCAACTCTTATGTCCCGATGTATCTAATTTGCTTCACATCTTCCCGCTAGATGTTTTATTTCCCTTCGAGGCTTAAGATAACTATTATGGCCTTCAGGTTCTCTGTGTAGTCATACATCTTAAATAAGTTCTTCATCGCAACTAACCATGCCTATATATCTTCCAATTTCTTCAAATATCCATAAAAGGCAGGTGGCATGGCTTTCGTGAACTCACATGGAAAATATCCATTATCACTCCTCCTTCAAGGATGATAACAATGATGACCATGATACATGTCAGAACTAGAATTAGAGTAGAACCTACGTCGATTATCTCTCATATATGTTGTATCTAAGAACCTTCCATCTTTGATCGTGTCATCGCTATCTAACATGTGTCCAGCATGAGACATACTTCCATAGGCCCCATTTAAGTCCTATCCTCCTACACATGGTTAATCCTAAGCAGTCTCTATCTCTACAGATTTCACAAACTTTTAAGGATAATTGCATTAACCTCTGCTTGATTCTCATGTGCCTAAATGATTGTGTCATTATATTCTTTGCAACTTCTTATTTCTACCTTGAAAATTCTCAATGTGTTTGCTATATTCATAGAGTACCTATCAACATGCTTCTCATAAGATCTATTGGGATAGTCTCATGAACAATAGTCTACCATCCATCTAGGCACTAATCTTCTTCCTGCAAGTATACCATGTCAACTAAACCAAAATATAAAGAAAATCAACATACCTTAATATATCCGGAGGAGGATATCTTGAATGTAATAACAACTAGATTAGTACCATACATGTATAAACATAATCATGCTAGTATAGAAACATCCTTTGAACTATTATCTAGTTACCATACATGACTATACCATAACCATGATATTTCATGCATCATTGCATATGGACAATGGCATGCATAAAAAATGCATAACCAACATGCACTCATGACAATCAAATTCAAAAACAACCACCATCATCTTCCACATGGTGACACAACTATAACAATGACCACCACCATGCATACACAACAAGCACATAGTCCACCAGCATGAATAACACATGCAACCGACAGGTAAGCATGATAAACGCATTCTTCTCATCTAGTCCAATGGATGAACCATGCTCTGATACCACTCTGTAACACCCTCCTTCCATATTTACCCAAGCTAACCAGTCCACTGGGTAAACATTGGATGAATAGTTACTATGATATGATTCAACTCCGCAAGTATAATTAAGGAAGTAATCAATTAAAGAAAACAAACACAACCTTCTTGTAGAGCTACAGAACCTACGGGATCCCACCAACTCCCTAGGTGTCGAAACCCTAAGAGAAATTGCTTCTTAACTAAACTAGATCCCTACTCACTCCCATGATAAGCATTCCATGCAACTAAAACCCTTTAGTTTCTCCTAGAGCATGGTCTCCATGTGATTGTGGCATGTTTTAGGTAGTTCTGTGCCAAAGACCCCAGATTTTGAGCCACTTTTTTAGGGTTAGTACTCAGACATTTGTCTTGAACTTCATGAACCTTCCAAAAATGATAATCAACATGACGTCAAGGCCTCTAATGTAAAACATGATCAAGGACCTGACCTAACAAGCACTGGCCATGACTGAAATTTTGCCAAACACATCATGAACATGTAATCTACAAGTCCTAAAAACAGATCTGAACATAGGCACTTCATAATTATTTGGAATTCATTAAGAAGTTTTGATGCCCTCTCATAATAACTGCAATATCATCTATCAGTTCCTGCATTCATTTCTCATTCATATTCTAATCAAAACATCAAGAGAGCCATAACTAAAGTCTAGCATAAACCATGCATATAACAATCATATAACCATTATAATAACAATAATAGAAGAGCCATTATAACCACATAATAATGAATAATTTTACACATAATACACAAGAGGAAAATATCTCTTATTAACATATGAAAAATTCAATCAAATCAAGGACTTCCACATACAACCTGACCATAGATTGGGCTAAAGCAAATATTTCTTTAAGGCAATCACCCCCATTGCATATTCCAAGCATGAATGTGGGACTAACAACAAAAAAATCAAGGATTCCTCAAGCTTTACCACAATCCACCAAGGGATTCCTAGTCCTAAGGCCTCATCTATAAAACCAAGCTTTACCACAATCCCAACACATACCAGTCCAGGGACCACTAGGCCTATACAAGCATGAATGTTACCAAATCTCGCGACCTATACTATGATCAATTTGTCTATCTCTAACTCTAGGAATTACTATATATCTTACCATCCACTCGTCGAAGATTCCTACACCCAGGGAGGCTCGACCGTCTAGGATTTATCATATATCATACCATTCACCAATGGAGGATTCTTATGCCTGATTAGGGCATACAAAATCAGGCATTACCACAATCCCACCTTCATTGGTATAGGGATTCCTAGGCCTTATGTTTCCTCCTAATACTGCCACACTCAATTTCGAAACCATTTGACAATCCATCTCAACCAAATAAGAGAAACCCCATTACACCATGGTTATCTAAGAATGGTAAGGCAAGTCTGAAAATCACTATCACACCTAGAAAAAATAGTCCCAATGAGATGGGAGTCTACGCGTTGTCAGATAATAATGCACCATCAATTTAACATTTTGCAGGAAGAGTTGGGTGGGATAATCACACATTACAAGAAGAATATGATGTGACCAACATGTGAAGGAAAATAATCCATAGGTCAGTGTTGTATAAAACAAAAGGCTATTGAATGCATGCATGGTGAAACGATGAACATATGTTTGAACATGTGAAGTTGGCAATTGGATGAAAGTAATTATGTCTCAGAGTTACAATAAATACAATGTTAAATATTATATGATAGTAGCATTGGTGAAATGCAAATAGTATGTGTGGCATGGAATGAAATAGCAGTGGCTACGGAGTTGACACTTTTGCATTGTGCACTCTTAGCCAATGGGCCACCAACCATTGTTTCAAGCAACTCTATTATGCACCACTATAAGTCTAGCCTCACTATTAGATCTTGGTAACAACCTTCTCTTTCCCTTGAACCTACCCCATGCACTCACTATATAAGGGTTACAATATATATTATTATGTGTTTCTACTAAATAATGAAGATAATGTGCCTTATGATTAGTAGAATGGTTGGAAAGTCCCTTACATGAAATTAGGATGGGACTGTATCGAAATGCATGTATATAGTAACTACATGCCATGTGACAAGCGAATCTCTATCACACGAAGCATCAATGGAGCCATAATGCTATGCATGAGGAAGAATGTATTGAAAGTCAGAGTGGTGGTGAAAATTCGGAAAAGATAGCATTGACAATACATATTTGTGAATCGCCATACACATATACAAAGGCCAACTTACATAAGCCATGCCTGATTGTTTCAAAGGAGCAAGAAAAAATCACAACAATCACACCAATGCACAATTAACAGGTGTATTGAGAAGTATCTCCATGAAGGCAAGATAATAGTGATATGATAACATGATATAAAACCATTTGTACGAATCATATGACAACTATGTGGTTGACCAGATATAAGCGATACATGGTGAAGAATGGTAATGAATTATAAAAATTGACAAATAACACAATGTAGGATATGTAGCAGCATTGTATTGAATGACATTAACACCATTTAAAGTATATTAAATGCATAGAGGAGGCAATGATTTGATTCATTTAGTGATGTTATTGGATCATAAGCATGAAGGCAATGTGATGGTAGTAATGCATGGAAGAGAAAGAACATCATGATCCAAAGAAAAATAATGTGATAGAGCCCAAGGTTCCAATGATGGTATATATAGGACATACAAAAACCAATATGTAAGGGATATACTTGGAAAGTTTCCATAATATTAGAAGTTGCATTAGAGTGGTAGAGAGCAAGGATACAACACAAACTTGCAATGTTATTGCGAGCAAAGAAGACAACACAATCCTGCAATGTTATTGCACACAATCGATGGATTCACTTGAGAAATAGAATTGAAGCCTTATCGCAAGAATGTGAACTCTTTAGTGTTAACTAAAATAACAAGTAGGTAAAATTGCTTAATCTTTAAGACACCAGGCGAACGGGAGAAAGGTGATAATGGCGACGGAAAGCTGTTAGGGTTTGCACAGACCTGCAGCGGCAGGCTGCACTGTTCTGGGTCACTCTGACCTGACAGTGGCAGTGATCAATTCGGACGGAGTCTGGACGTTACATTCCAATTGACTCCCCACTGGGGGAGGGCAACAAAGAGCCGCACGGCGGCAGAAACCAGCAAGGAACTGCGGTCACCACAGATGATGTCTCAGCCCACAACACGACAACAGAGGAAACTACGAACACCAACAGCAACACGGCTAATACGGTAAGATCCTCTACCTGTAAACCTATGGCAGCTCACAGGCCGGAAGTAGAATTACCCAGCCATCGAATCAATGCCCGTATACAGTTTATGCAAGACCATGCCCTCATAGGCAAATTTATGGGACTTTGGCCCACAGAAAGGGCTCTAAGAAACTGGATCAACAGAACATGGAAGCCAAAAGGAGAAATCACCCTATTAATAGGGCCAAAAGGCTTCTTTACAACCATCTTCAACTTTCTTGAAGATAGAAACAGAGTATTTGAAAGCGGACCTTACTTCTTCAACTCGGCAGGGCTATTCCTTAGAGAATGGAAAGCTAGATTCAATCCAGATACGGAAGATCTCAGTTACGCCCCAGTCTGGATCCGTTTATACTCACTCCCGTGGGAGTATTGGGGGGAAGATTCATTAAAAACCCTTGGATCAGCGTTGGGTGACTTTTTCAAAGTGGATGAAGAAACAAAGGCCGTGCGCTACACTACCTATGCCTCTTATGCCAGAATATGTGTCTATATGGACCTGAAACAGCCTCTTCCAGACATAATACGCTTATTTCATGAAGACCATGACTGGATCCAGGTCTTAGACTATGAGCACGTCCCGTTTCGCTGCAGGCGTTGTCATACTCTGGGACATCTCTTCAGAGACTACCCACTAAATATCAAGCCTGATGCTCCAAGTAAACAAGAACCAAAATCTCAGGATGGGTTCACCAAAGTAATAAACAGAAGACGTGGACACAAAAAGAATCCAGCCACTCCAAAAGGGAAGCCAGAGACGGAAGCGAAATATCAACCATCAACAAGCAACAGTTTTGAGAAGTTAGCGCAAGAAGATCAACAAGAAATGCCCGGATCGAACTCAAAAAATTTCAAACCCAACAAGCCAGAAGCATCAACGAAGAACCAAGAAGGCGGAAAAGAACAGCCAGTTACAGATACTTGGTCCAACCCGGATATGGAGATAGATAACCCAGACCACACAATGGATAAGGGAAAGGAGGCAGAAGGCAACACAAAGGAGGCACAGTTTATGGAAGATGATAGTGAAACAATCGACATTGGGGAACTCGACATTCTTGGATTAGAACTAGCATGAAAAACAGGTAACTTCGATAAAATCCCCGAAACACAAGTCGACAATCTAGTAGAAATTCTGAAAAAAGCACAAAAGAAATATTCACTTGGGATCCAGACAGGCAGCTAATGGGATGGTAAATTTATATATAAAGACAGCAAAAAAGAGAGGCAGGAAGACAGCTCTAGAAAGAACAATCAAGATTGGAGAAGTTTTGGTGGAGTCAAGCAAATATGCGAAACTCACCAAATATTTCAACACCAACCCCAAAACTTCTCAATGAAGTTAATCTCCTGGAATATAAGAGGGTTGAACAGCCCTAGGAAAGGAAAACTCCTCAAAAATTTGATCATGGAAGACAAACCAACCATCTTGTTCCTACAGGAAACAAAATGCAACTCAATAATCCTGGAAAGAATTGCTGCTACAGCTTGGCCAGGAGGACAAGTCACTACTGTAGATGCACAAGGAGTTTCAGGGGGATTGGAAATCCTCTGGGATGCAGGGAAAATAAAACTAAAAAATACACATGCAAACAAAAATCTCATACAGGCAGACTTTCATATCATGGGCACAAACATCCATAGCCACATAACTAATGTTTACTTCCCTCAAGACGGACCACAGAAAGCAGCAATCCTAGAAAACATATCTCAGCTCAACTATGGTAGGCAATATCCGCTATGGATTCTGCGAGGCGACTTTAACATGATAGCCTCAACAGAAGAAAAACAAGGAGGCAGATGCAGGATCAACAGATATGGCACCTTACTCAAAGACTTCATTCAAAATAACTGGCTGATCGATGTACCCACAGCTAATGGCCTATTCACCTGGACGAACAAGCGAGTTACCCCTCTACAAATCGCGTCCCGTTTGGATAGATTTCTCTTATCTGACAACACCTTCCATATTGGAGGAGAGTTTACAGCGCACATCATTCCATTCTCTGGATCTGACCACTGGCCAATAGAACTGCATTGAAATCGGCCAGGAAATAGTATCAAACGACCATTTAGATTTGAAGCTTTCTGGTTATCTCACCCAGAATTCAAGGATTTCATTCAGAAGGCATGGCAAACTAGCAACCCAACTGAGCCTACAAAAATGGCAAGATTCCAAAAAAATCTGAAGATGCTCAAAGCTGAAATCAAACGCTGGAACATAAATACTTTCGGCCATATCTTAAAAGAGAAAGAGATGATTATACAAGGAATAAAAAAGACGCAACAACAAATAATTTCAGAGGGGCGCTCAGAAGAACTGGTACAAAAAGAACAAGACATGGAAAGCAAACTTCTTGAAAGGGAGAAACAGGAGGAGGTTTTATGGCGACAAAAATCCAGAATCCGATGGCTCAAGGAAGGAGAGAAAAATACCAAGTTCTTCCAAAAATCGACTGTTCAAAGGAGAATGAGAAACCATATATCACAAATCATCAACGTTCAGGGGGAAAAAGTGGAAACTTAGGAAGAGATTGAACAAGAATTTATGCAATACTTCAAGGAAATGAGTAAGGAGCCAAACATAAATAGAGCTGAAGCCATAGAAAGCATCACGAGACACATCCCGCGCCTAATAACAGAGGAGCAAAACACCCTGCTACTCAAACCGATCAGCCTCCAGGAAGTGGAAACAGCAGCCAACTCCCTCAAAGCAGGTAAAGCACCCAGCCCTGATGGTTTTACGTCAAACTTCTTTCATTACTTCTGGGAATTAATCAAATGGGAAGTGTGGCAAGTGGTAGAAGAATCTCGCAACATGAGATGGATCTATCCACGCCTAAATCCAACATTCATTGCCTTAATACCTAAATCGGAGGAGTCCAACAAGCCGGATAAGTACAGACCAATAGCCTTATGCAATATCATCTACAAGATTGTATCGAAGGTGGTGGCATTACGATTAAAACCAGTGCTTCCTCTCATCATCTCTCCAGAACAGTCTGGCTATGTGGAAGGACGTCAAATCACGGACGGGATAATACTTACTCATGAGATCATCCATTCCCTCAAGCAATAAAAAAAACCAGGTATGCTTCTCAAAATCGACCTTTCAAAAGCTTTTGACAGTATAAGCTGGGAATACATGCAAAAGGTTTTAAAAGCTTTTGGTTTTGATAATGCTTGGATCCGATGGGTCAGCAGCCTAATATCCTCTACCTTTTTCTCAATCCTCATAAATGGCATTCCAACCTCAACCTTCCGCTCCTCAAGAGGTATTAGACAAGGGGACCCCCTCTCGCCCTTCCTATTCATTATAATGGCGGAAGGCCTGGGCAGATGTATTAAAAATGCCATTCAATCACAAGATCTTAAAGGCATCACCCTCCA
Source organism: Pinus taeda (assembly GCA_000404065.3). NCBI lineage: Eukaryota > Viridiplantae > Streptophyta > Pinopsida > Pinales > Pinaceae > Pinus > Pinus taeda. The sequence continues at coordinate 184,087 of APFE030537497.1, read as the reverse complement.
CCAAGCCCCCACTGTCTCACACCAGCAATTTGTTGATTACAACATGATTTTTGGCTACTCCTCGGTCCAAGAAGCCCGCGCTCTAAATTCTCTGCTCCTTCTCTTCTCTAAAGCTTCGGGAGCCCTCATTAACAAAGTTAAATCCCAGATCTTCTTCTTCAATACCCATCCAACCACCCAATGGGCTATTGCCCGTATTCTCGGTTTCTCCATTGCATCTCTGCCTTCCAAATACCTCGGCGCACCTCTCTTCGCTTATGCCAGGAAGCATTCTTCATGGACCTCTCTGCTGGAAAAATTGGAAGCCAAATTATCTCTCTGGACTCATAGATCCCTTAATATGGCCAGTCGACTGATTCTCATTAAAGCTGTCCTGCAATCAATGCCACTATACCTATTCTCCATTCTAGCAGCACCAAAATGGGTCCTCAAAGCCATTAAAAAATTACAGAGAAACTTCTTATGGGGCAGCTCTGGTCCAAATAGGAAATGGGCGCTGGTCAAGTGGGAGAAAGCATGTCTCCCAAAAATCGGAGGAGGAATTGGTCTACGGGATCCTGAACACAGTAATATGATTATGGGCGCAAAAATATGGTGGAAATGGCTATCATATCCAAATACACAATGGGCACAAATATGGACGGTGAAATATTCCAACAATTTGCCACTGGAGGAACGCATAAGAATGATAGAAATCAGCAAAGGTTCAGCTATTTGGAACTCAACACTTCTAAACAGGGACCTCATACAAAAACATAGTTTCTGGGAAGTCAAGAATGGATGTGTTGCACGCTTCTGGATAGACTCATGGCAGCAATTACCCAGTATAAACAACATCATTCAAGACATCCCCAATCAGGAGCTCATACAACAGGGAAAGATCAATCAATTCTGGACAACTAATGACACCTTCGATCTTCGTGAATGGAAGGAAGCCAGTGCTATCTTACCCCACGGCCCAGAGGCGGTTCAAACAGCTTTAGCAGAGGAGCTAAAAAAGAGGAAAATAATTAAGGAGGATGGCCCAGACTCACTAAGATGGGGTTATGCAGAGAAAGGGACTTTTACTTCCACAGAAGCCTACCACATTATCATAAAAGGAAACTACATCAAAGATAAAATATGGGAGCGAATTTGGCAACCCCCCATATGGCCGAAGATTTCCACATTCCTTTGGCTGCTGTCACACAACAGAACTCTTACCTGGGACAATCTCAGGAAAAGGAAATTTGCAGGACCTTCAATATGCCTTAATTGCAAAATAGAGGAAGAATCAGCAGCACATCTCATGCACCTATGTCCCCTCAGTCGAAGAATATGGGAGAAAGTATCTTTTCGCTGCCAGAAGGAAGTAAGAGTTCGCGGTGACATAAATGATACACTCCGATCCTGGCCACAGCAGCCCTATCAGTGTAATATACTCAATACTCTCTGGCAAATCATCCCAGGTACAGTAATGTGGAACATCTGGAAAGAAAGAAATCAGAGAATGTTTAAAGATCAGGCTATGGATTTGGAGCAAGTATGGACCATCATCAAGTAGAACCTTCAGGAAACTCTCTCTAACAAAGTCTGGTCCAAGGAGGATTTTCCTTCCAGCAATCAGGAGCAGGCAATTTGGAACAATTGGCAACTCCAAATCACTCCTCCTAACTCACCTCAAAGCACCTCTGTCACGAGGGGAAAAAATACTCCAATCAACTCGAAACCTCCCCCGAAAAATACTTTTATTCTCAACTTCGACGGAGCGTCCAAAGGCAATCTAGGCATCACAGGATATGGAGGCGTTATAAGAAACTCTCAGGGAATCCCTCTTAAAGTCTGCTATGGATCCATAGGATGGAATACTAACAATGCAGCAGCGCTAGAAGGACTCTGGAAAGGACTCCAAATTGCTCAACAACAGAGCTACATCCCCCTCATAGTGGAAGGAGATTCTCAAATCATAATTAACATGGCCACCAAGATACAGCAAGGCTCTGCAACGCAGAAAGTCAGTAGGAGTTGGAGGATGGCAACCAGGCTTGAATCTCTCCAGACTTGGCTTTAGAACAACAAAGCCACCTCATTCAAGCACACCAGGCGTGAAGGGAACAAAGCAACTGACTTCCTTGCCAATCTAGGGGCAGAGCAAGGCATGGAGCACCAAGAAGGAACCCCACAGGTTATAGTTTTAGACTCGGCACGAACAACCTTTCAGGGAATCCTTAATAGTGACATGCAGATAGATGCTAAGGATTACCCGGATGCGGGTGACACGTTGACAGAGGCTGGCCAGGTGACCGACACGAGGAGCCTTCGGCGCGAAGGAAACTTGTCCTGAGCTTAATGAATTCCATTAAACGCGCATTGAAGGGCATTCAATGCCATTTCCATTGCCCGAGCTACCAAGGAATTAAGATAGTAGCAAACACAATGTTCGGGCATGAAGAGTTCAGTTTGACAGGCCTGTCTGAACAGGCCAGGGATTTCGGTTCTGCTCTACAAGATAATGGGGGTTTGTGGACAGAGGAGAAAAGTGTAAGTGCGAGTAAGCCTAGAGGCAAACCCAATTACTAGTCAGGGAAGCAAAATTGCTTGAGAGGCAGCAAGCAGTTTGAGATTTGGTCCCCAGTGTTACAAATTTTCACGGAGAGGCTAGCAAAGAAAACCCAGTTACAGTTTTATAGGTTCAGGATGCCTATTAGAGGTCATGCTTCGCCGAGTAGGGGTAGGAATCATGGTCAGAGGGGGAACCCTGGTGGCAGAGGCATTCATAGCCCGCAGAAGGTTTCCCCGTTGGCTTATGCCTCGCCCAGCTCTCCGGGCTCTGACGAATCCGACTCTGATATCAACAACTCGGTACAGACGGTTAGATTCAAATACTTCCGTCGCACCAACAAGCCAATTGTCTCTACAATGATTACAGTGGTTTTTTCGGAGGAAGATGGAGAAGAAGGAAAGGGAAAGGGGATTTTTGAGGAGCAGGAGCCAAGCTCCAACAATTCCTCTCAGAGCGGAAGCCAGGAGGAAAGCTCCTACCTAGCCTCCTCTCAGAGCAAGCTCGAAGAGGAAAGCACAGGCTTTCAGTCAAAGGAGCAGAATGAAGCCCTTCGTGAAATCTGTAGCCTTATGGATATGGAAATTACCAGTTCGGTAGCCAAGAAGATGCCTAATGATGACAAGAAGCCTGAGCGCTTCTTCGGAGGTCGTCTGTATCCCATTCTCCCTCCAGGATTTCTGAGGCTGGAGGACATACCAGTTGGCATGGAAATCGAGTTTGTGCCTGACCCAGAACGAGAGGAAGCGGAATGGGAGGCCGAGCAGCAAGCTGCAAAGCAGAAGGAAAATGAGGACCAGGCGGCTGCCGAGGAGGGGAAGGAGTAAGGTACTTCTCCAGCATTTTTTGGTTTTTGGTTTTGTTACGATGACCACCTGCGCTCAGTCTGTCCTTGCTCTTTTGGTTACGTGTGTCAACTGTGTTCCGCCCAGGAAGCATTCAGCATGCCACCTGCGCTCAGCTTGCCATTGGTTTTTGGATACGTGTGCCACCTGTGCTCAGTCCAGGAAGCTTGACGTGTGTCCTCTATCCAACATCCCTCTCCTAACAGGCATCTTTGCTTTGTCTAGTTAGTTTCTGTTTATGCATTTTGTTAATTCCATGTCTTCATGTCTAAAAACTGTAGACTGGAAGTGTAATTGTGAGTATAGGCACTATGTCAAGGCCTGTAAACACAAATTTTGGTTTGGAAAACTTGATAGAGAACTGTTCACGCGCTCTCAAAGGTTTCGACCTCTTGTATATATCTTTTTCATTTTCTTAATATAAATAGTTTAGCATTTGCCCAGAAAAAAAAAGAATGTGAACTCTTTAAGTTTTCTCATGGTCAATTATATCGAGTTATTTATTAAAAAATGATTATTGAAAGCTTTTTTTAATTAAGAGAATGGTCTTAATTAAGCATTCTAATCATTCGTTGTGTGCTCTTAGGATTAGAGCAATCTGAGCTAGTGACAACTATTGGTAGAGTGTAACTGAAAACGAGGTGACCTTCAAACATAATGAAGAAAGAATCAATATCCTTAAAATAAAGTGGATTTCTACAAGAATACATGTCAAGGATCATTCAATCTCCTTTGACTATATTGTAGATACATTATCTTTTTCAATTATGACAAAATATTGAAAATTGTGGAAAAGACAAAGGAAGAGATATCAAAAGTTATAAGGATGTTAAAAAGTCAAGTGGAAGATGAAAGGTCATGAGGGAAGTCCAAGAGTCATAGGGTAAGGTGAATGGTCACCTCTACACTTTTATAATTACACCCTCATGCCTCATACATGGGGACTTTTAGCACACTTGATAGTCTGGACATAGGATTGCCAATTTTTACTTGAGGAGCTGAAATCCTTGTCTTTTGGTCGTTTATACGTGGAGGCATTGTGTGGCTAGTCTTATGTCATGAAGCTATTGTGAACTTCTCTCATCCCACTATTTTGTTTTCGTGAGCTTGTGTGCATGTACTTGAATTGGTGATAGTATAAGTGAGAAGCTTCAGTTCATGCATTGATTCCCATACATCTTAATGGAACTTGTAATGACTATTCATGCTCATTGCACTATTGGGTTTTCATGAGATTATGTGCATTTACTTGAATTGGCAACAATATAAATGAGAACCTTCAGTCCATGTGGTGATTCCCATACATCTTAATGGAACTTGTAATGTCTATTCATCCTTTTCTCCTTTATGTATGTGGGTTTACACCTTGAATTTATGTTTATAGACTATTTCATTTCATGTAGTTCTTTTGTTGGCTTAAAATATTTACCCTCATTAAATGTTAATGTTAGGTATTAATTGTAAACTATTTCACTTTTGGTTTATATCATTCTTTCACTTGAGTATGTCTTCATTAGCCTCAGCTATGTGGTTCTTCATTAAGGAATGACTCTTCTCATTATGTTGTTGTTATGTTATTGTATCATTTTCTGCAAGTCACCAATGGATATTAACTTCATCACCATTACTTTGAAATAGTATTCTTCGTCTCACACTTATCTCAACAATTGGTTCCCTAGAGAAAAACAAACATATATTGACATTCAAGCTAGTATCTAGATGGGGATCCTATCCCAAACACTATTCGGCTTAATTAGGACTTCATTCTAGGTAGACCCCCTACTGTTGGCAATATATAAGACTGTGAAGACTTCCTTTTGGTGGTGGTTGACGAACTTCATTAGGGAGTGCTGGCTTCCTTGTTATGGTATGTAGAGAAGCTATTGGAGGTGGTGAACTCGAGAAGGTAGGGTCTTGTACATTGGTGGTGAGCCAATGTACAATGTAAAATAAAATTTCAATATTAATAAGATGAAGAAAAAATACAACAAGATTAGAGGATTTTGACAATTGGACTCTCCACCTAGTATCTGGTGTCCATATGTGTTTGCTGGTGTTCTTGTTGCTCGTGGCTCATGATTGATAATATTCATGTATTGATGGTTTCTCTTATATAGATGTTGATGGTATGTGCATGTTTATGCATATTATGTTGATTAATCACTATTATAACTAATTATTTATAAAGAAGAGTAAAAATAGTGGTAAAATTACATTCATCACGAAATACTGATTCAGCCGCCTCTTAATGTTTCAAACAATTGGTATTAGAGCATGTCCTTAGCAAATTATTTTAGAATCTGGAAAGAGGTTCAATGGATTAAGGAATGGAAGAAAAAGAATAATATAACTAAGAAGAAGAAGGTAATTGAAGAGAATTATGGCTATGTAAGCAATGTATCAAGTCTAGTGGTCATAACAACAATTATGGGATCAATCTATAGTGGAACAATTAATGTCATGAACTATGTATAATCAAGTTATGCTTTTGCTCAATAATATAATTATTAGGCATGTAAAGAAAGGATAAATTCTATATTAATATCTCTGAAAAATAATGTTTGGAATTTAGTATGTAATGTCTATATGAATATCCCCCATCTAATGAGGAGCTGGTGGAGAATGATCAACAAATATATGCAATTTACTATAGTATACATGATTCAAAACTTGAGAGTGTTATGCACTATGAATCCAAAAAGGATGTATGGGATAACTTGCAAGCCATCCATGAAGGAGATATAGCTAAGGAACAAGTTCGTTAACCAGTTAATCTAATAGGTAATATTTCTTCTTTTTGGCATGATGAAGACACATTCAATCTATTGAGAGAAGAAAGTTTTATCCTATCAAAAAATGAGAGTCGCCATAAATTAGTTTCCATCATATCAAATGGAGTTACAAATTCTAAATATGAAAGGTTAGATAATGAATTTTATCTTATAAGAAAACTTGTCTCAACCTTGAAAAATATTGATTGCCTCAAGGATAACTTATATTTATATGAACATAGGGCTCATGATGTAATCTTGTAGGAACAACTAAAACAATTTAAAATAACCAATGAAATAGTGAGGGAACAACTTAATGAAATAAAATACATTGTGAAGATCATCTCTCTCAATAGTAATCTAGAAAAGTCAAATGTACATAATAATAATATATTTCATATATTTGAAGAACAAGAATATGTGCCTAAAGAGGAATATATCAAGTTGAGAACCTAACTAAAATAGGCAAGAAGAATTGAAGAAATAATAACCAATCAACAAAAAGTGAAGGAGATTGAGAATGATAAATTAGAATTACATGTAGTCTCATCGAGAATTGGTCTAGAATAAAAGTTCCAACACATAAGATTTTAAGATAGTACCAATATGTCAGACAATATCTTCAGTAGTCAAAGGTCTCCTTCTATTAAATCAAGTTCTAGATTTCATGAAATATATAAGGAAGAATATAGCTCATAGGAATGGGCAAGAAGATTCAAAGAAAATAAAGAAACTTTTGAAATCCTTGGTAAAGAAAAATAGCAACGAGTTTCAAAAAGGAAATAATGGAAGGAAGCAATCATACGAGCAACGAAGGAAACTAACTTTTCAAAGAAGAGCCCTTGCTCTTAGAAATGCATATGAAAGAAATATAAACATCCAAGGAAGGAACATCAATTCATTTTGTCCCTTCATGGATTATATTGAGTCTTTTATCCCTAACACCTTTGGAAACATTATAGCCAAGGATAGAAGATGATTAACTATGCCTCAAGCAAATGCTAAGGAAAACATATATCGACAAGAAGAGCCATGGTTCCTTGCTATACAAGTTCCTTTCATGGTTATTGTTTTCCATGGAATTTATTTGGTCATAAGACTGCAAACTATACATCATATGGAAATGAAAGGACATGAGGCATAAATCCTATGATTTATTTCTCCCTTCTCTCGTCACATAAGATGTTATACATGAAATAAATTTGGACATGTGCTAAAGGAGTGTAGGAGAAAGTCAATGAGATATTTTAGACATTTTAGAAAATACGTACAACCTATCCAAGAATTTTTTTTTAACTATAATTTATTAAGCGAAAGGCCCAAATACGATTCCTTCATCAACAATCATCATATAGAAATATGGAAGGCAAGGAAAGAGAAAAAATTGAAGTGTGGCCTTGTACTATGCAAATTAGAAGAAGATTACCATTCGTACATATATAGTAGATGTTCTCATCACATGCCTCGTGATAAGAGAAAATTGATATCTTTCAATAAAACCAACAATGGTAACGTTTTTCTTGGAAACAATGCACTAACAATGGTGACATTATTCTTGGAAACAATGCACCAACAAGGGTGATAGGAATGGTAGAGCCATAATGGAAGCAAAAATAAAAAATTTGAAGGGTTAAAAAACAACATTTTGAGTGTGTGTCAAATTAATAATAGAGGGAATGAAGTTATATTCACTTCAATTGGATGCCCATTATAGAAGAAGACAATATAAATTTCATAGTAAAAAAATAAAAATTGGAGATAAGGAAGGAAATATAAACCCCAATTGCAGTCCACTATTATTTGAAGGATATTGAACAAGACTGTAGAAGTGTACGTAAGGGATGTTTTGTCTTAGGGGTAGCAGATGATAACATCATTTGAGTCCGTGCAGACATTTCGACATGAGTTCCTGTAGCAACAATGATATAGTGTGATTTAGAGCCTACATGCTTTATTAAGTCCACATGACTAGCCTACATATTGGAGTTATAGTGATATCAGTGAGAGTTATCCATGCGTCTAAGGTTTCAAGGCTTGAACATTATCTTTCATCCTACTTTCACTAATTTCTTTTGTAGAAGCCCCATATTGTATTCATGAGTGAAAAGGAATGTCATATTAGCCTTTTTTTATATTTTTCATGATTATCATTGCTACCCTAGTGTGAGATACTTCATGCATAATATGAATCATATTTACTTCAACCATGTGAATCACTCTTGTGTGCAGTGATCTGGCCTTGTACTTTGTTCCATTTAACACTTGGTCTAGTAGTCATGAGTCAACACATGCATTGAAGAGTTCCCTTCAACCATGTATGGCCCTTTAGTTTCATTGATATATTCTTTAATTTTGTGATGAAGCCATGATCCAGATTTAAACAGGAACATAAAAAATTATAGAAATAACCATAAACATAGAGATGCAGTGGAAATAATACTTCATTTCATTACTGTAAAATGTTGAAATATGTTTACAAATAGAAATGGAAATAAACCAGCTAGGGTGATGGTAGCTTATCTCTAAGAAGAGATGTGGTAGCTACATGCCTCTAAAATGTGTTACAATGAGGCTCGAAGGCCTATTTATTGTTGGGAAACAACGGAAAACCCTAAATATAAAAAAACCTAACCCTAGAAGATGAAACACCAGATTGTGGGCCATGTATGGGTAAATTGGTACATCAACTTCTCGGGGTCATAACTTTGGCATAAGATCTTTGTTTGATGCGCACAATAGCTAGTTATAAATATCCATTTGATGACAAAAAAAGGTGTCGTTTAGGGCCTGAAAATGGCTACAGATGTTTAGGACTCGAAAAACTATTAAAAATATTAAATTGTGCTACAAATAAGGAAACTAAAAAACTCATAGAGACAGTTGTGGGGTTCTAAGTGGGATAGGTGGGTGGCAACCAACATACTCCTGGATCATTCCCCCCCCCCCCCCCTTCGAAAGAAATGGTCCCCATTGCATTGAGTTCCTCCATGAGATGATGAAACTTTTGCTAAATTTGGTCCTTGGTGAGTTGTTCTGCAACCTCTGAGGAGCCTAAGGGATACCTCAAGGAGGCCTATGTTATGAAGATATATGAATTCAACATAGTAGTTGAAATGTTGTGATTATGTGTTTTATTACATCATGGTTTGTGGTATGATATTCAAACTAATTTCTATTGATTGACATGACAATGGTCCACACTGAACACTCAGTGCAAGTGAAGGAATGGGGGAATGTTGTGCTCCAAAGCATTTTTTCCCATAGCCTTGGTAATGGGGTAAGGACCATGTTGGAGTAGTCGTAACTTCTGATGGGCTTTTGTAAGGCATTCTTTTTGTAGATGCAACCAGAATTTGTTGCCCACCTGAAACGTGTGTACCCGTGTGGGTGAGGAGAAGCTATTCGCGTGTTCTTTCTTGACCATATCCTTCTCCTGCTACTTCTGCGTGGAGGAACCCTTCGTGGGGGTCATGGATGTGGCAATGATCTTCCCCTTACTTTGGGAGTGAACCAGACAAAAGATGAATTTCCTAGTCTAGGAGATGAGCTTGTTGCATTTCTTAGTAGTGATAAAAGAGGTGTAGGTAGATGGGGCTAGCTTCAGTATCCTGTATAATGAATTACCCAAAGAAATAATGACATCGAGAGGTGTTCACTCATGGATAGCAAGTCGTATCCACAAGTATGGTTGGCCTAATAATCCATCAAAAACATTAAGAGGTGCAACATCACACAGTACCTCATCTATGAAGGGCTTGATGCTGTAGGGAAGGTAACACTACTGTTGGACTCGAAGATCTTGTCCTTGGTAAAGCCACCCAATACTATATGGCTGTGAGTGTGGTGTAGTCGGTAGGCCCAACTGCTTCATGACCTCTACTAAAATGAGGTTCTTCTGGCTCCCACTGTTAACAACGAATTCCAACGATGAACCCTTCACCCACATTTGTGAGTGGAAAAGATGTTCCCCCTCCTCTGGATCTTTGGGCTCATTCTTATGGATCTTGGCAGTGGCAACAACGGCACTGGGCTCTGTGTTAATGATCCACTTCCCTTTTCCATTCCCCTTGTTAGGTTCTAACATAGGGTCGGAACATGCATCTGATTCTGAACCCTTCAACTCAAGCACCAGTGATTTCTTGGTCCGACACTCACTTGTGTTGTTAGTGGGGCTCTTGTGGAACTCACACCACTTTCCTGTGTCCTTCTTTGACTTTGTGGTGTTTTTATTTTCTTGTGGCTTAGATGGGTTGTCTTGGGTTGCCCTTTCTTAGCTTTGTCCTCAGTTCTACGATTTGGGGAAGCGTTTCCCTTGCTTTGGATTCACAGATCCAAAGTCTCGCTTCTTTTGTTTGAACTTCTACTTGATTTACATAGTGTATCAATACGTCGTGGTGGGCAATGAGATCTTCAGGAACTCCATCTCTTCCTGGATGTATATGTATAGGCAGCCATGGTATTAGACTACCAAACGTAACTCAGAATCCTTGATATCCAACTATTTGCAAAGGGTATGAAAAATGTTTGTGAACTCCAACACATCTTAGTCCCTTCCCTATCGTAACTTGGTCCACTTTACGTGTTTGTCCTCATAGCTTTTGATAGGGTAGTATTGCTCCTTTATGGAATCCCAGAATGAATTCTAAGTAAGTGCGGCTAAAAAAAGTGAGCCCCTACTTTCATCCTTCTACTCATAGTAGGTTTCCAACCAGTCCTTGACTTGGGTGGCTGCTTTGAGAAGAGAGAAAATAATCTTTTCCTGACTACAAAATTCATGAACAGAAAAATACCCATCTAGGAGATTTAACCATTTATCTATGACATCTCCATCTATCTAACTCTTGAATATGGGTATTTCAGAATTACCTTGTACCTTAAAGGGTGTGGCGTTTCCAGAGTAGCTATTGGAAGTTGATGCATTGCCCCTGGGTAGCTACTGAAGGATCTGGGGTGCACTGTCCATCATCATGTTCCTTTGTCACTCAAGGGATTCTTCGAGCAATATTTTGATAGGATCTCCTGCTCCCTCATCTTCCTTTTCCTCTACCATGGGAGGCCATCAAGATTTGTGAGGCTGGTCTTGGGAAGGTTCGACCAGTTCAAGCCGTAACTCTTTATATCCCGACCTCGTTGGGGACATGCAAAGAAAAATAGAGAAAAAGTAGACCACTTTGATTCCACTAATCTAGATTTAAACATGAATGCAACAAATTATAGAAATAACCATAAACATAGAGATGCGGTGGAAATAATACTTCATTTCATTAATGTAAAATGTTGAAATATGCTTACAAACAGAAATGGGAGTAAACTAGCTAGGGCGATGGTAGCTTATCTATGAGAAGAGATGTGGCAGCTACATACCTCAGAATTGTGTTAGAATGAGGCTTGAAGGCCTATTAATTGTTGGGAAATAGTGGAAACCCTAAACATCCAAAACCCTACCCTAGAAGATGAAATGCCAAACTGTGGGCCCCATTTGGGTAAATTGGTACATCAACTTCTCGGGGTAGTAACTTTGGCATATCATCTCGATTTCACGTGCACAATAGCTCATTAGAAAGGTCTATCCGAGGACTAAAAAAGAAGTCATTTAGGGTCTCAAAACAGCTCGAAAAGTTTAGGACTTGAAAAATGGCTAAAAATAGTAAATTGTGCTACAAATAAGGAAACTGAAAACCTGAAAGACACAGTTGTGGGGGTCTAAGTGGGATAGGTGGGTAGCCACCAAAATCCACATGGATCAAGCCATGCATCATTTTTCATGGTTGGTTTTATGGAGTCGTCAGTCAAACTTGGTGTAGTCCCTTACAAGCGGAGAGGAGGTTTATTGCATAGCAACAAAGGTATTTGTACAATAACATGGGGAAAATAACTTACAACCCCATTACATATTCAAGGGGAGTATGTTCAACATAAGGAAGTCCATGGTGATAGGTAAAGGCTTATTGGTTTCATGAAGGAAATGTTTTCCTTGGTTTATAAATATTATCTTACCGATTTTGTAGATGACTCGATTTATTCAACAAATGTTTGATATTAGCCTTGCCTATTTGTATTAGTGTGGTGTATTTCGTATGCCAACATGTTTCTTCAGCATGAATTGGACCACCCTTTTCCACTAATGTCAATAGAGGAGAGTGGCACAACCATCAAAAGAGAATGGAGAGGATTTAGCTTGCAATGAATGATGTCAATTTGGTGTTTGTGGTTATAGGTTGACATCAACAACAAAGGTGGAGAACGTTGGTAGGATGATGTTGTCATTGATGCCAACATTGGAACCAATTAAGCTTGGGATTGATTTCAATAGGATTAGTATGCTTGTGATTATGATTTGGTGCTTGAAATAGGTTTGTGGATTTGCTATTGAAGTATGTGTGTCTGTCATATACATTCCTGAGGAAGTGTGGGAACATGTGGCAAATTTCTAGTCAAGAAAAGTTGATTTTACAAGGTGTTAGGTCCCTATAATACTAGTAATTCCCCCATTAATATTGTCATTGTATCCCTTATTGTTACTGTTGTGCCCATATTGTTGCCATATTGTTATTATTTTGCCCCATAGAATCCCTCTATTGTTACTTTTGTGCCTTTATAATATTATTGTTAGGTCGGCTTGGTTATATTGTGACCGCTTAAACTCCTATATATAGAAAGGAGGTTTTGTCATTTGAACCATCAAAGAATTTTTCATTTGTGTAATGTAAAAGAGGTTGCCCCCTCGAAGAGGTTGAATTCTAAGGCATTGATGTATCTTTTCTATCTTTTTGTAAGTTGGTTTCATAACATTTGGTATCAGAGCTTTAGATTCTAGAGTTTTTCTTCTCCAAATAGGTCATCATGGAAGTTTCACTATAATTTTTTTATTTTTGCGATGTTTCAGAAGCTAAAAAAACCATTTGAGAAAAAATCACACTAAACCTCCAATCTGAATTTCAGATTTGGTCTTGCTACATTTCCAGAATTTCATCTAAAATAGGTCATCATGGAATTTTCACTACAACTCTTTCACTACAAAGTTTCAGAAGCTAGAAAAAACCCATTTGATAAGAACTTGGTTTGAACCTCGGTTCTGAATTTCAAATCATGTATCACTATATTTACTAGGATATAATTCGAGGATGATAGGGTTTTTGGAGACCCCCAAATTACATTCCAAATAGGTCACCTTGGGAAAATTGTCATAACTTCGTGTTGAGCATCAGATTGAATTTTCATAAGACATAACAGAAGGATGACAAACTGTAGCTTTTTGGGTACATTTTTTAGAACCTCAGGTGGAAACAGTGACCTGTTGCATGTTGTACAAGTTCTCTCCACTAAACCAATCTATACTCAAGCCATCATGAGAGATTTGGCATAACTATTCATTGAAGAATCAAATCTTGATCAAACTTGCGGGGTTACTCAAACGGTTACCACAAAAATAAATTTCAGACTTGGGAGATCCAAAATTACAGAGATACACCAGATTCAATATCGAGTTCGTAGAAAGTGAAAAAATGTGTGCATTTTTTTTTTTAAATTTTTGCATAATATTGGTTTGAAAATAGAGTTTGAAGGAATTCAAAGGGCATAATGAAGAATTATTATCAGTAATTGATGCCCTGAAGAAAGAAAATGATAACACCTTGTAAGAAACCTGAAATATCTAGCATGACTCATGAAGAAGAGAAAGAAATGAAACATGATATATCAAAATTACGAGACCAAGTGCAACAAATTTCACTCTCACAAGAATTAATAGAAAATAAGATGGATGGTTTAAAGAAAGACATAGAAGCTAATATGGATGGTTTAAAGAAAGGCCTGGAAGCTAAGATGGATGGTTTAAAGAAAGGCGTAGAAGCTAAGATGGATGACATGGAAGCTAAGATGGATGAGATGGAAGCTAACATGGACGACGTGGAAGATAAGATGCATGATTTAAGGAAAGGCATGGAAGATTTGCAAACAAATTTGAAGAAAGATTTGACAAAGTTTCTACAAGAAATGCTTACTAATGGTGAAAGGGTAGTAAAGGAAACTCATGATGAGACCAAAATAAATCACAATTATGATTTCATAGACTCCAATGTTGGATCAGAGAACCACAATGTTCGAAATATCGATATGAGGAAGTTTGATGGCAAGGATCCCGGAACATGGATACTACAGATGGAGAATTTTTCGATCTCCATAATGTCTAAGACACACAAAAGGTATGCATTACAACTTTATATTTGGAACCAAATCAGTTTGTATGGTATCGATGGCTTTTCTCTCGTAAAAATATTGTCACTTGGGCTAGTTTTATGGATGAAATGACAGCACATTATAAGGATACAAAAAGAAACACTTTTCTTAACTAATTGATAAATCTCAAACGAAAGGGTTCAATGATGGAGCACATTGAGAACTTCCAAAAATTGAATATAAGGGTAAAATATATTCCAGAGGAGCATAGGATTGGTGTGTTCATAGGGACTTTAAAAGATAACATCCAACATGAGGTTCGCCTTTGGGAACAAAATCCATTGGAGAAGGCATTCAGGTTGGCAAGAAAAATGGAAAACAAAATTATGGCGAAAAGGAAGCCTACCACTCACAATCATAAAGATGGAAGTGTTACTACCCTTAGCCATCCACAACCTACAAGGTTGACACCACAAAAATTGGAAGAAAAAAGAGCAGAAGGGCCTTGTTACAGTTGTGATAGCAAATACACTAAGGGTCATAAGTGTGTCGAGAAGAAATTATTTTACATAGATTGTGAAGAGGAGGAAGAAAATGAACAAGAAATGTCAAAACAAGAGGATATACACCAGGAACAAATCCTAGAAAAAGAAGAAATGAATCCGACCATATCTTGTAATGTATTGGCTAAAATTATCACTCAAACTGTCAAGATATAAGGGCATATCAAGAAGAAAAAGGTAATATTGTCGAATGATTCAGGAAGTACTAGAGTTTCAAGTGATGGTTGCAAGTGGAGGAGCCTTAAATTGCCCAGGAGAGTGCCATAATATCAAGTTATCCATGGGAGAATATGTATTGAATAGCCCAATGCTTTCCATTCCAATGGGTGATGCTAATGTTATACTAGGAGTCCAATGGCTACAATCCTTGGGTACAATAGCTTTTAATTTTCAAGAAATTTTCATTAAATTCTCTTCAAAAGGAAAGGGAGTTGAATTAAGGGGTATCGCAGGGAAACAAGGAAGGATAATCAACTCTAATGGAATGACAAAGCTTCTAAAGAAAGAAAAACAAGCCATAATTGCATAATTATGTTCACTAGAGGTTCCCACATTGAAATCATATATTCTTTCTTTCCTCCAGTAGTATTGGTTAACAAGAAGGATGGATCATGGTGCATGTGTCCAGATTATAGGGAGCTCAACAAGCTCACTATTAAATATAATTTTTTCATTCCTATCATTCATGAATTATTGGATGAATTACATGGATCAATTTACTTCACCAAGTTGGGCCTTCATTCAGGATATCATCAAATCAAAATGATTTGGCCTTACTAATGCACCTTCTACATTTCAAGGTTTGATGAATTCCATTTTCAAACCCTTAGAAAATTTGTGTTAGTATTTTTGGATGATATACTAATTTACAACAAGTCTTGGAAGAATCATGTTAGACATGTTGACATGGTGCTCAAAATATTGGAGGAGAAACAATTATATGCAAAAATCTCCAAATATTTGTTTGGAGCACAAGCGGTGTAATATCTGGGCCAAATTGTATCACATGATGGTGCTAATGTAGACCCTAGCAAAATTAAAATGATTAAGGAATTGAAAATCCCCACATCCATAAGGAATCTACAAGGATTTCTTGGGTTGACAGGGTATTATCACAAGTTTGTTAAGAATTATGGGAGAATAGCAGCACCTCTAACAACATTATTGAAGAAAGATGCATTTTCATGGACTCCAGAAGCAACGAAGGACTTTGAACATCTTAAATAGGCAATGTGCCAAGCACCAGTCTTAGCAACGCCGGAATTCAAAAAAACCTTTATCATGGAATGTCATGCCTCAGGAAATGGAATTGGTGTTGTTTTAATGCAAGAAGAAAGACCCATTGCTTTTGAAAGTTGTCAAATCAAAGGAAAGTATTTAAACAAAGCTATTTATGAGAAGGAAATGTTGGAAACACTACATGCATTTAAGAAATGGTGACCCTACCTAATGGGAAGACACTTCAAGGTAAAGTCATAGCATGAAAGTCTTAAATACTTTTTAGAACAAAGATTATATTTAGAAGAGAAGCGAAAATGGGTCACAAAGATGTTGGGTTATCACTTTCAAATCATCTACAAAAGAGGGAAGCAAAATGTTGTGGTAGATGCACTCTCAAGAAAGGATGAGGACGTGGAAGAAATTCCTTGTGCCATTTCTATTATCCACCCAGATTGGTCAATGAAGCAAGGGATGAATTGAATAATGACAAGGAAGTGTGGACACTCATTAAAAAGATACAACAAGATCCTAGTAGGTCTAATACATTTAGATAGAAAAATTATTTGTTATGGTACAAGGATCGGTTATACCTATGAAAGAATTCCCAACTCAAACAAAATATTGTTAGGGAATTTCACACCTCTCCCTTAGGAGGGTACTCAGGATTTATAAAAACCTACCACAAGGTTAAGAAGGGTTATTTTTGGGATGGCCTTAAATCGGATATTCAAAACTTTTTGGCTGAATGTTTGTGTTTGGTTTGGAAACAAAATAATGTTGAAACAGTTAAGACCCCAGGAATATTACAACCTTTATCCATTCCATGCCAAATTTGGGAGGAGGTTTCAATGGATTTTATCATAGGTTTACCCAAGTACGAAGGAAAGAGTGTTATCATGGTGGTAGTGGATAGACTTACCAAGTATGCACACTTTTCTACATTATCTCATCCATTTAAAGTGAGTATAGTTTCTACTGCATTTATGGAAACAATTCAAAAGCTACATGGGAACCCAAAGATAATTGTAAGTGACAGAGATCCCATTTTCACTGGAAAATTTTGGACAAAATTATTTTCTTGTCTTGGTACTCAGTTAGCTCATAGCTCATCTTATCATTCTCAATTTGCTGGGAAAACTAAGATAATAAAAAAATGTTTGGAAGGATATCTTTGTTGCTTTGTATTCGATAAATAGACATAATGGGTCAAATGGTTGCCTCTGGCTGAATGGAGGTATAACACTTCCTTCCATACTACAACAAAAATGACCCCATTTATGGCACTTTATGGATATCATTCACCATCCATCACATCATATTTAATAGAAAATTCTAAGCTTCAAGTAGTGGAAGATCACATCGAGCATCAACAACAAGTTCTCCAACTCTTAAAGGATAACCCCACCTTGGCACAGAGTAGAATGAAATAGTAGGAAGATCAACATCGCATCGAAAGGAGTTTTGATGTAGGTGATTAGGTATTCCTACAGCTACAAAAATATAAATAAATGTCCCTCAAGAAAGATAAGAGGATAATGAATTATCACCAAAGTGTTATGGTCTGTACAAGGTGTTGTAAAAGATAGGAACTATGGCATACAAACTGGAGCTTCCTATAGCTTCCCGAGTGCACCTAGTTTTCCATGTTTCATGCTTAAAGAAGGTTATAGGTGACAAGCTTCTAGTTTAAACAATATTGCCAGAATTTGACGAGGAAGGAAAAATCATATTGTAACCTAAAGCAGTGAAAGAAATAAGAACTTGACAACTACGAAATCAATCAATTTCAGAGTATGTCATCAAGTGGAAGAACTTAACCGTTGAATATTTCACATGGGAGGATGAGAATTTTATATAGAAGCATCTAGAACTACTCAAGCATTGAGGACAAAACTTTTTTGAAGGAGAGGGGCATGTTAGGTCCTTATAATACTAGTGATTCCCGCATTACTATTGTTGTTGTATACCTTATTGTTATTATTGTGCCCCTATTGTCCCCATATTGTTATTATTATGCCCCATAGAATCCCTCTATTGTTATTTTTGTGCCTTTATATTATTATTGTTAGGTCAGCTTGGTAATATTGTGACCCCTTAAACTCCTATATATAGAAAGGAGGTTTTGTCATTTGAATCATCCAAGAATTTTTTATTTGTGTAATGTAAAGGAGGTTGCCCCCTTGAGGAGGCTGAATCTAAGGCGTCGATCTATATTTCCTATCTTTTTGTGAGTTGGTTTCATAACACAAGGTTTAGAGTTTAGAGTGTTTACAATGTAGCATTGGGCTAGTTCCACTCCCTTCCCATTCTATTCATGCATAGATTAGTGCTAGGATACATAATAAGTTCTTATGCAATGATCCTATAGGTGAGAAAAAGAATCTATAGGTCAATAAAAATAAGTAATACACATGGATTTGATTGTGATAGAGTTGGATGAGATAGTCTATAATGCATGGATTGATTCATAAAGAATTAAATTGATTTGGTCAAATCATACCATTGTCAAGATACCCATTGTGACTTTCATGCCTAATCCTATAAATACTTCATCAAGATCACATTTGAGTTAGATATGTCTAATGAGAATGTGATCTAGAATGTGACTGATTCATCTAAGAAGTTAGCAAATCATAGCTTGTTATGATTTATATTTATTTCTATGTTCTAGCATAGGTGATCTTAATTGAAGATAACTTGTTCTAATGTTTCATATAATTGATATGATGATCATGGAAATGATTGTTTGATTCTAAGAATTCATTGTATGTAATACAACGATCACGTGCCTCATGTGACGAAGATTGAGTTCAGTGATTTTGTAGTATCACATATTGTCTGTATAATAGTGTATTGGATGCACTACTCTTAGAGCCCAATGTTCATGTACCTATGCCAAGTGAAAGTGTTATTTACCCATGGTGTAATCTAAGCCTATAAATCAGCCATTTCCTACAATGAGTCTATCCTAATATTATTGTAATAGTAATTTAATATTCACATGCATGGAAAATATGATAAGAAGGATTAATTTACTTGTCACCAATGTGAATGAGTCATAGAAAGTGATTGTTAAATCATAGGTCAATTGATATAGATTTTCAAACCAATATTGAAATTGAAGTATGGTTGGGTATCTCCTAAAGTTGTAGGAAAGATAATTATACACCTATTAAAATGGAAGAAAATCATTGAGCTCACATTAACTCGAATAAATTAATCTAGATTAATTTTATGGTGCCTATGCATTGAAGAGGATAGCTGATCTAGGATGATTTGGTGATTCAATAGTATGAACATAATGATGGTTTGGTTGTGGTTGATTTCCTAAAAACTGATGAATGTTAAGTATGTTGTTATGAAACTAGCTCCAATTTGTATGCCATAGTACCTATCTTTTGCAACACATTGTATGGACCATAATAATTTGGTGATAATTTATTATCCTTATTAGCTTGCTTGAGGGATATGTATTTATATGGTTGTAGCCATAGGAATACCCAATCACCTACATCAAAACTTCTTTCGCTGCGATTTTGATCTACCTGTTGTTTCATTCTATTTTGCGCCAAGGTAATATTATCCTTTAAGAGTTGGAGAACATGTTACTGATGCTCAATGTGATCTTCCATTGATTGAACCTTAGAATTTTCTCTTAAATATCATGTGATGGATGGTGGATGATATGCATAAAGTGCCCTAAATGGGGTCATTATTGTTTCAATATGGAAGGACGTGTTAGAACACCATCCAGGCAGAGGCAACCATTTAACCCATTGTGTTTGTTTATCAAATAAAAAGCAACGAAGATATCCTTCCAAACATTTGTTTACTATATTAGTTTTCCCATTAGATTAAGGATGATAAGATGAGCTATGAGCTAACTGAGTACCAAGACAAGAAAATAATTATGTCCAAATTTTTTTAGTGAAAATGCAATCTCTGTCTCTTACAATAAACTCTCGGTTTCCATGTAGCTTTTGAATTTCTTCCACAAATGCAATAGAAACTGTACTCATTTTAAATGGATGAGATAATGCACAGAAGTGCACATACTTTGTAAGTCTATCAACTACCACCATGATAACATTCTTTCCTTCGGACTTGGGTAAACTTGTGATAAAATCCATTGAAACCTCCTTACAGCATTACCTTGGAATGGATAAAGGTTGTAATAGTCTTGTGGTATTAAATGTTTCAACTTTATTTTGTTGGAAAACCAAATATTCCGCAACACATTTTCGAATATCCGATTTAAGGACATCCCAAAAAAATCCTTCTTAACACTCTGGTAGGTTTTTAAAAACCTTGAGTTCCCTCCTAAGGGAGAGGCATGCAATTCCCTAAGAATATTTTGTTTCAGTTGGCAATTCTTACATATGTTATAGCTGATCCTTGTACCATAAGGAATGATTTCTCCAGCTAAATGTATCAGATGTACTGGAATCTTGTTGTATCTTTTGAATGAGTTTCCACTTTTCCTATTCATTCCTCCATTCATTCCTTTGTTCGTTTATCCAATCTGGTTGGATAATAGAAATGGCACAAGGAAATTCTTCCACATCCTTATCCTTTCTGGAGAGTGCATCTGCCACAACATTTTTCTTCCCTTTTTTGTAGATGATTTCAAAGTCATAACCCAACATATTCGTGACCCATTTTTGCTACTCTTCTAAAGATAATCTTTGTGCTAAAAAGTATTTAAGACTATCATGATCTGTTTTTACCTTGACGTGTCTTCCCATGAGGTAAGGTCACCATTTCTTAAGTGCATGTAGCATTGCCAACATTTCCTTCTCATAAATAGCTTTGTGTAGATACTTTCCTTTGATTGGACGACTTTTGAAACTAATGGGTCTTTCTTCTTACATTAAAACAACCCCAATTCCATTTCTTGAGGCATCACATTCCATAATAAAGGTTTTTGTGAAGTTTGGTGTAGCTAAGACTGGTGCTTGACACATTGTCTCTTTAAGATGTTCAAAGGCCTTCGTTGATTTTGGAGTCCATGAAAATGAATCTTTCTTCAATAATGTTGTTAGAGGTGGCTTCTATTCCTCCCTTATTATTAACAAACTTGCTATAATAGCCTGTCAACCTGAGAAATCGTCGTATATTCTCTATGGATGTGGGTATTTTCCATTCATTAATAGTTTTAATTTTCCTAGGGTCTACCTTAACACCTTCATGAGATACAATATGACCTAGATATTCCACCTCTTGTACTCCAAATAAACATTTTGTGTTTTCTCATATAATTTTTTCTCGTTCAACAGTTTGAGCACCATGTCAACATGTTGGAAATGATCCTTCCAAGGCTTATTCTAAATTAGTATATCATGAAAAGTACTAAAATAAATTTTCTATGGAAGGGTTTGAAAATGGAATTGATAAAACCTTGAAATGTAGAAGGTGCATTAGTAAGGCCGAAAGGCATAAAAAAAAAATCACAATGACCCTCAGGAGTACTAAATGTTGTTTTTAGAATTCCTCCAGTTTTCATTCTCATTTGATGATATCCTGAACGAAGATCCAACTTGGTGAAGTAAATTGATCCATGCAATTCACCCAATAATTCATCAATGTCAGGAATGAGAAATTTATCTTTAATAGTGAGGTTGTTGAGCTCCCTATAATCTGGACACATGCACTATGATCCATCCTTCTTGTGAACCAATACTACTAGAGCAGAGAAAGAAATTTGACTAGGTTGAATTATACTGGCCTCTAACATCTCTGCAACCATACGTTCAATTTCACTCTTTTGGACATAGGGATATCTCTAAGGCCTGATGTTTGGAGGGAAATTTCCTGGAATCAAATTAATAGCATGATCACGATCATGATCATGAATAGATGGGAGGCCTTTGGGATTCTCAAATACCTTGGAATGATTGTCCAAGTCTGTTTGGAGATATGGAGAAATGGATGATTTCGATGTGGAAACATCTAGCGAACATAACATGAAGAGAATTTCATGAAATGTTCTTTAAAATTAAAAGCTATTGTATCGAAGGATTGTAGCCATTGGACTCCGAGTACAATATCAACACCATCCATTGGAATGGAAAGCATTGGGATATTCAATACATATTCTCCCATGGATAGCTTGATATTATGGCACTTTCTTGAGCAATTTATGGTTCCTCCACTTGCAACGATCACTTGACACTCTGGTGATGGATATAGGAAGCATTTCAATTCCTTGGCTATCTTACAATGAATAAAATTATGGGTACTTCTCGAATCAATCAACACTATTACCTTTTTTCTTCTTGATATGCCCTTCTATCTTGATAGTTTGAGGAGTGGTAAATCCAGCCAATGCATTACAACATATGGTCGAATTCGTTTCTTCTTTTTATAGGGTTTGATTCTTTTGTATATCCTCTTCTTCTGAGTTTTCGTGTTCCTTTTCTTTATCCTCTTCACAATCTATGTATAATATTTTCTTGTCAACTCACTTATGACCTTTAGTGTATTTCATATCACAACTGTAATAGATCCCTTATGCTCTTTTTTCAGCCAATTGTTGTGGTGTCAACCTTGTAGGTTTTGGATGGCTAGGGGTAGCAACACTTCCATCTTTATGATTGTGAGTGGTAGGCTTCCTTGTTGCCATAATTTTTCTTTCCATTTTTCTTCCCAACATGAATTCCTTCTGCAATGAATCTGGTTCCCAAAGGCCAATCTCATGTTGGATGTTATCTTTTAAAATCCCTATGAACACATCAATGTTATGATCCTCTGGAATATCTTTTACCCTTATATTCTTTTTTTGGAAGTCCTCAATGTGCACCATCATTGGACCCTTTTGTTTGAGATTTATCAATTGGCTAAAAAGAGTGTTTCTTTTTATATCCTCATAATGTGCTATCATTTCATCCACAAAAATAGCCCAAGTGACAATTTTTTTATGACAGCAAGGCCATCGATATCATAAAAACCAATTTGGTTCCGAATATAAGGTTTCAATGTGTACCTTTTGTGTGTTTAACACATTATGGAGAACGGAAAATTGTTCCATCCGTAGTATCGATGTTCTGCGATCCTTCTCATCAAACTTCCTCATATCAATCTTTGGAACATGGTTGTTCTTTGGTCTAATTTTAAAGTCTATCAAATCATGATTAAAATTTATTTTGTTTTCATCATGAGTTTCCTTTACTACTATTTCTCCATTTGTAAGCATTTCTTGTAGAAGCTTTATCAAATGTCTTCAAATTTGTGTTTGAATCCTCCATCCCTTTCCTTAAATCGTGCATCTTAGCTTCCATGCCATCCATATTAGCTTCCACATCATCCATCTTAGCTTCCACGTCATTCTTATTAGCTTCTATGCCATTATATAAACCATCCATTTTAGCTTCTGTTACTTTTTGTGCGAGTGAAATTTGTTGCACTTGGTCTCATAATTTTGTTATATCATGTTGCATTTCTTCCTCTTCTTCATGAGTCATGCTAGAGCTTTCAGGTTGGTTACTAGGTGTTTCCATTTTCTTTCTTCACGACATCAATTATCGATAATAATGCTTGACAATTCCCTTTGAATTCCTTCAAACTAATTTTTCAAACCAAGCTTATGCAAAATTTAAAAAAATGCTACACATGCTTTTTCACTTTGTAGGAGCTCGATATTGAATCTAATGTGTCTCTGTAATTTTGAATCTCCAAGGTCTAAAATTTCGTCCTGCGGTAACCCTCTGATTACTATTTCTAACCACATGAGTCTGATTAGGATTGGATTCTCTAATGAAGGGTTATGCCAAATCTCCCACGAGGACCCGAGTATAGACTAGTTCCATAGAGTGAACTTGTACGATGTTCCATGATCACTGTTTCAACCTGAGGTTCTGAAAATGATACCGAAGAAAAGTAAATTCTATCGTATTTTTGTAACTTCTTACAAAAATTCAATCTGATGCTCAGAGTGAAAGTTATGATGATTTTCCCAAGGTGACATGTTTGGAATGTAAATTTGTGGTCTGCAAAAACCCTAACTTCCTGAAATTATATCTCCCAAAATATAGCGAGACAAGATCTGAAATTCAGGCTCGTGGTTCAAACCGATTTCATCTCAAAAGGAACTTTGTTTAGATTTTGAAACTTTGTAATGAAAAATTTATAGCAAAAATGCCATGATGACCTGCTTGGAGCAACAAAACCCTAGAATCCAAATCTCTAATACCAAATGAACATTTATTCAATGATTCAAATGGAAATACCTCCTTTCTATATATAGGAGTGTAAGGGGTCATAATATTACCAAATCCGACCTACCAGTAATAATATAAAGTAACAAAAATAACAATAATGGGATTCTATGCGGCACAATAATAACAATATGGGGATAGTAGGGGCACAACAAGAAGAATAAGAGATACAATGAAAATATTAATGGGGGAATCACTAATATTATAGGGACCTAACATATCCCCTATGATGGAGCTTTTGATTGACTCTTTAGTGGTAGAAGAATTCAATGTTTGGAACCAACTACTTTTGTTGCATTATGTGATGGTTTCTAGGAATTGATGTAGGGAAAATGAAATCATGGACATATTTTTCATTAGTGTGATTTTCCCAACTTAGAAGTAAGGTAGATTGAAGTCCTTATATTCCTCTAAGATATTTTTGAAGTGCATATGGTGGTTTCTATATCATAAGTCTAATAGGTGAGATATATGATATTTTAGAGACAATGTTTTCAATGTAGCTATTCTTCTCATGCTTGCAAGGATTTGTTTTTTGAGATAACATGACACATTAGAGTCCTACTAGAATATCTATAGAGGGTGAAAATTTATCAATGTTGTTATGATACATTTCTTCCTAATCAAGTGTTTTATGGTAAGGTTTGTGATAGGTTTACTTCCAATATGAGATGTGGTGGATATGAGAGAGTTTCTTGTAATATTGTTGCAAGTGATAAGGGTGTCAGTGTGAATATATGACATTGTTGGAAATAATATTGAGAGGGGGGGAAGTGAATCAGTATTAGAAAATCAATAATATTTTCATTTCCATAATCAGATTCATATATGCTACTTCAGTTAAGGGAACTCACGTGTACACACAACTGTGTTTAATGCAACTAGCTTATATCCAGTAAAATTTTGATTCATTTAATTCATCATATGCTGATCTTTAATCGATGCATCAGAACTTCACTAACCATATAAATAGTAAACAGGTGCAGTAATACATAACAGATGATCACACATAAGAAACACACATGAACACCATGATATAAGGTGGAAACCCAATGCGGGAGAAAAACCACTTGTTGTTGTCTTCCTTTTAATATAGAAAAACCTGCTTACAATCTTGTATTGGTGGATAATCATACTAGTACACAGGCACCCACCTACAAAAGGCTACAACCTTCTCTCGTTCTCCAGCTTCTACTGGAAGGAAGCTACAACCCCTGGCTCTTGTACTAGACAATATATTTACTAGTATGTAAGCACTTACTTACAGAAGGCTACAACCCTCTCTCATTTTCCAGTTGCTATTGGAAGGGATATCCAACCTCCTGGCTCTTGTAATGGTCGATATGTTTACCAATACGTAGGAACCAGCCTAATGAAGGCTACAACCTTCACTCTTCCTCTAGGGACCATGTTTCATAAATTTTCAGAGAGGATACACGTGGATCACAACACCATAATATGAATGCCATGTTTCATCCAATTTTCATACTAGACCCATCAACAACATTGAAGCTAAAAAGCAATAACCACTGCAACAAAACCATTGCACTCAATCATCAATCTCTGAATCACCCAACAACTGAATCACTGAAGCTCTGCCATCAAAACACAACCACCAAAACACAGAGCAGAACCCAGAACTGTACACCAACCACTAGAACCAACTACAGATATCATATTTCATCGTGTATACAGTACTCTGATGAACCAAACCAATACGTATACATCCTTTTACCAAAGAAAACCCACGTATAGATCTGCAACTACTAATTTATAAACTTCACAACTATTTTAGTTTTCAGTCATACCCAGATCATATCATTTGCAGAATAAAACATGTGTCAGCATTCAGATCTAGCCTATCCATGATCAAACAACATAATGATAATATATTTCAAGCCTTATGATCCCCATCCATCATCCATAATAATCCACATAGGTGCATCCTTATTTCAGATCAAGTAAAGAATCAGTAGCCCATAGCCTGCATATTGGATCTCACACTTCATTAGATATTTAATACTTTCACCCTTCGCCTAATGATATTCTCCTCCATTTATTGTTTTAGGTCTTTCTCAATACCATGGAGAAAAACCTCTTAGGGCCAATACCTTGGACTAAACCCCATGGGTCAATGCCTCAGACTAGATACCTTGGACCAATACCATGAATCAAAATACCATGGACCAAATACCTCAGACCAAAACTTAGTTTTCCAAGATAGATGCGCCTTTCCTTCTGCAAAATTGCATGTGTATGTTATATTCTCCCTTTGGTCTGTTAACCTACGTGTTTACACTCCATTGTCAAGATGAACCTCCGTATACATCTATCGAATCATTAATTCTTTGCTATTGACCTACTACGCTATGATCTGCCATCCGAGTGAGTTTTCATCAAGGACAACACCTGTATCATAATGCCAACAATATCCCCCTTTGGACTTGATGGCAACAACAACACCAAGTCACTCTTCCCCTTTGATGTCAAGGGCAAAGGGCAGATCAAGATATTCTCTCCCCTGATATACATTATGATGTCCATACTCCCCGTGAGTACATGCTAAAATCTTTGATTGAGCTCCCACTTTGTACATGCTAATATGTACCAATCCATCCATGCTCCCCCTAATCACATGCATAGTCTGCAAAAAATATTTTTCAAAAGAATAACATGACTCTACAACCTAGCTAAGTGAGAATGATCTTCCTATCACTCATGAGTCATACATACAAACATCTCCTAACCAAGTGGATATATACCAAGTTTGACTCATAAACCCAAACGAGTGGGAATACACCATTTGTTTACATATTACAAAACAAGAAATATCAGATAAGCCATCCCATGCATAGTGGGGTTACAAATTAGGTTTTTGGATGACCTGTAGATCAAATGATAGAATGACCAACAATCTAAACAAGACCATGATAGTCATCAACAACTATCACACATGATATATGATCTGCAACATAAGCATCTGTCACCAGCATCCAGACCTGTAACCTACAATTCCATCTTCTTAGCCAATCAACAATAACATGCCACTCAAGTTGTTATGAAACCAACTCAAAGAAAGATAGAGAAGATAGATCAACGCCTTAGAATTTAGCCTCTTCGAGGGGGCAACCTCCTTTACATTACACAAATGAATGCTTCTTTGATGATTCAAATGACAAAACCTCATTTCTATATATAGGAGCCTAAGGAGTGAAAATATAACCCAGTCGACCTAACAATAATAATATACAGGAATAAAAATAGTAGTAACGGATTCTATGGTGCATAATAATAACAATATGGGGACATTAGGGGCACACCAATATTAATAAGGGATACAAATACAACAGTAATGGGGTAATCACTGGTATTATAGGGACCTAACATGCCCTTCTCCTTCAAAAAAGTGTTGTCCTCAATGCCTAAGTAGTTCAGGATGCTTCTGTATAAAATTCTCATCCTCCCATGTGGAATTCTCAATGGATAAGTTCTTCCACTTGATGAGATAGTCTGAAATTGATAAATTTTCTAGCTGGCAAGTTCTTGTTTCTATGACTAATTCCGGTTCCAATATAATTTTTCCTTCCTCATCAAGTTATGGGAATGTTGTTTGAACTAGGAGCTTGTTGGCTATAACCTTACTTAAACATGAAACACAGAAAACTGGATGCACTCGAGAAGCTACAGGAAGCTCCAATTTGTATGCCATAGTACCAATCTTTTGCAACACCTTGTACGGACCATAAAACTTTGGTGACAATTTATTATCCTTCTTAGCTTACTTGCGTGACATGTTTTTATATGGTTGTAGCCGTAGGAATACCCAATCACCTACATCAAAACTTCTTTCTCTATGATGTTGATCTACCTGTTGTTTCATTCTATTGTGCGCTAACACGAGGTTATCCTTTAAGAGTTGGAGGACTTATTGTTGATGCTCGATGTGATGTTCCACTGCTTGAACCTTAGAATTTTCTCTTAAATATGATATGATGGATGGTGGTTGATATCCATAAAGTGCCATAAATGGGGTCACTTTTATTGCTGTATGGAAGGAAGTGTTATACCACCATTCAACCAGAGGCAACCATTTGACCCATTGTGTCTACTTATCACATACAAAGCAACGAATATATCCTTCCAAACATTTGCTTAATATCTCAGTTTACCCATTAGATTGAGGAAGATAAGATGAGCTATGAGCTAACTAAGTACGGAGACAAGAAAATAATTGTGTCCAAAAATTTCCAGTGAAAATGGGATATCTATCAATTACAATAATCTTTGGGTTTCCATGTAGCTTTTGAATTGTTTCCATAAATGCAGTAGAAATTGTACTGGCTTTAAATGGATGTGATAATGCACAAAAGTGTGCATACTTGGTAAGACTGTCAACTACCACCATGATGACACTCTTTCCCTCATACTTGGGTAAACCTATGATAAAATCCATTGAAACCTCCTCCCAACGTTGGCTTGGAATGGATAAAGGTTGTAATAGACCCAGGCTCTTAATTGTTTCAACTTTATTTTGTTGGCAACCCAAAAATTCCGCCACAAACTTTTGAATATCCGATTTAAGGCCATCCCAAAAAAAATCCTTCTTAAACCTATGGTAAGATTTTAAAAATCCAAAGTGCCCTCCTAAGGGAGAAGTGTGCAATTCCATAATGTTCTTTGTTTGAGTTGGGAATTCTTACAAAGGGATAAGCAATCTTTGTACCATAATGAATCATTTTTCCAACTAAATGTATTAGATGTACTAGAATCTTGTTGTAACTTTCGAATAAGTCCCCACACTTCTTCATCATGCTTCCATTCCTCCCTTGTTTCATTTATCCAATCTGGTCGGATAATAGAAATGGCGCACAACAATGTTTCCACATCCTCATCCTTTCTCGAGAGTGCATTTGCCACCACATTTTGCTTCCTTTTTTTGTAGATTATTTCAAAGTCATAACCCAACATCTTTGTGACCCACTTTTGTTGCTCTTCAAAGGATAA
>APFE030537497.1:124304-152170 GCA_000404065.3 Pinus taeda | reverse complement strand
AAAGGTGGGAGACCTTTGGGAGTCTCAAATACCTTGGAATGATTGTCCAAGACTTTTTGGAGATCTGGAGAAATAGATGATTCCAATGTGGAAACATCTAGCGAACATAATTGTGCAATTACACCTTTTTGTTCCTTTTTTTAGAAGCTTTGTCATACCGTTAGAGCTGATTATCTTTCCCGGTTTCCCTTCAATACCCCTTAATTCAACTTCCTTTCCTTCCACAGAAAATTTCATGAAAAGTTCTTGAAAATTAAGAGCTATTGTACCAGGATTGTAGCCATTGGACTCCTAGTACAACATCAGCACCTCCCATTGGAATGGAAAGCATTGGGCTAGTCAATACATATTCTCCCATGGATAGCTTGATATTATGGCACTTTCCCGAGCAATTTTTTGTTCCTCCATTTGCAACCATCACTTGACACTCTGGTGTTGGATATAAGAAGCAATTCAATTCTCTTGCTACCTTACAATGAATAAAATTGTGGGTACTTCCTGAATCAACCAACACTATTACCTTTTTCTTCTTGATTTGTCCTTCTATCTTGATGGTTTGAGGAGTAGTAATTCCCGCCAATGCATTACAAGATATGGTCGGATTCATTTGTTATTCATCTAGGCTTTGTTCCTGGAGTATATCCTCTTCTTTTGACCTTTCTTGCTCCTTTTCTTCTTCCTCTTCACAATCTATGTAGAATAATATCTTCTCAGCACACTTATGACCTTTAGTGTATTTGCTATCACAACTGTAACAAAGCCCTTTTGCTCTTTTTTCTTCCAATTGTTGTGGTGTCAACCTTATAGGTTGTGGAAGACTAGCGGCAACAACACTTCTGTCTTTATAGTTGTGAGTGGTATGCTTCCTGGTTGCCATAATTTTGCTTTCCATTTTTCTTGCTAACCTGAATTCCTTCTCTAATGAATGAGGTTCCCAAAGGTGAACATCAGGTTGGATATTATCCTTTAAAGACCCTATGAACACATCAATCCTATGCTCCTCTGGAATATTTTTTACCCTTATGTTCAATTTTTGGAACTCCTCAATGTGCTCCATTATTGAACCCTTTTGTTTGAGACTTATCAATTGGCTCAAAAAAGTGTTTCTTTTTGTATCCTCATAATGTGCTACCAATTATTCCGTAAAAACTACCCAAGTGATAAATTGTTTAGGAGAGCAAATCCATTGATACCATACAAACTGATTTGGTTCCAAATATAAAGTTGCAATACGTACCTTTTGTGTGTTTTGCACATTATTGAGATCGAAATATTGCTCCATCTGTAATATCCATGTTGCGAGATCCTTTCCATCAAACTTCATCATATCGACTTTTGGAATATGGTGGGTCTTCGATCCAACATTAGAGTCTATGAAATCATGATTAACATTTCTTTTGATCGCATCATGAGTTTCCTTTACTACCCCTTCACCATTAGTAAGTATTTCTTGTAGAAAATTTGTCAAATATGTCCTCAAATATGCCATGCATGTCTTCAAATCTATCTTCAAATCATCCATCGTAGGTTCCAAGCAATTCATCTTAGCTTCCATACCCTTTATCTTAGATTCCATGCTATTTATCTTAGCTTCTGTTAGCTTTTGTGAGAGTGACATTTGTTGCACTTGGTCTTGTAATTTTGATATAGCATTTAGTATTTCTTCCTCTTCTTCATGATTCATGCTAGATATTTCACGTTACTTAGTAGGTGTTTTCATTTTATTTCCTCGGGGCATCCGTTACTGATAATAATTCTCTACAATGCCCTTTGAATTCCTTCAAAATAATATTTCAAACCTAGCTTAAGCAAAAGTTTAAAAAATCTACAAAACTTTTTTCACTTTGTAGGAGCTCAATATTTCCTCTAATGTATCTCTATAATTTCAAATCATCCACTTCTAAAGCTATGGTCTATAGTAGCCCTATCTATCCTCTTTCCAATGCCACCAGTATTTTCAAAATTGGATTCTGCAAGGAAGAGTTGTGACAAATCTCCCACAATGACCTGATTATAGAGTAGTTCACTAGAGAAAACTTGTACGACGTGCCATGTGTCCTTGTTTCAACCTTTAGCTCTAAAAAAAATATACAAGAAACTACAATCTATCCGCTTCATGTAGCTTTTGACGAAATTTCAATCCGGTGATCAAAGAGAAAGTTATGAGAATTTTGCACAGGTCACCTATTTGGAATGTAATTTAGGAGTCTTCAAAAAGACCAATTTCCTCAAATCATATCTCCACAAATATAGCTTGAAAATCTTTGAAATTTGGACTCGAGGTATAGTGTGATTTCATCTCAAATGGTTTTTTCTTAGATTCTGAAACATCGTAGAAAAGTTATAGCGAAAATGCCACGATGACCTATTTGGAATAGCAAAACCCTACAATCCCAAGCTCTAATACCAAATGTTATGAAACCAGCTCACAAAAAGATATAAAAGATAGATCAACGCCTTAGAATTGACGCTCTTCGAGGGGGAAAACTCCTTTACATTACACAAATGAATGATTATTTCATGATTTAAATGATAAAACCTCATTTCTATATATAGAAGTCTAGCAAGTCACAATATAACCCAACCGACCTAACAATAATAATATAAAGGCACAAAAATAAAAATAGAGGGATTCTATGGTGCACAGTAATAACAATATGGGGACAATAGGGGAACAAAAATATTAATAAACGATACAACTACAATAGTAATGGGGTAATCACTAATATTATAGGGACCTAACATAAGTGATCATCCATGAATCTGATCTGAATACCAACAATGTGACCCCAAGTATCATAGCAAGATGTATCATTTAGCCACATAAGCATCATCACCAAAGAATTTTAACATAGTGTCAACAATGCATTATTCGAAGCATATGCTCCCCTTGAACATGTTCAATCTTTTCACTGTGAGATCTGATCATGCATATATCAACAAGAAGTATCAAGGTATCATCATTAATCAAATAAGTTAACTTGTGAGGATCAAAAGTGGTTCTAAATAACATATTATGAGTACTAACACATCTCCACACTTCATCAACAAATTGTAACCATTATCAAACATAGCGAATAATTGACTAAATCATATCAGACCCGTTTTCTTGAGTCTGTCCCACTTCTTCTCTTCAAACCATCATATACGCGACCGTGTAGCTTCAAACTCGCATATATATGTGACTTGTCTTTGTGAAACCTGCATATGAGCTTTAGAACACTAAAGTTTCACACTTTTAGCTCCCTCTATGTCTGTCATGTTTGTATACTCTGCTAAGCCATATTTTTCTGATTGTACTTCCTTCTTCTTTCATATCTTCGACTGTGATGATGTTTTCTCCTTTTGGTATGGTACCCAAAATATTATTTTGCATTCCTTTGCTATGTGTCCAAACTTGTTACATGCATAACATATTACATGTTTCATATTCATTCTATAGCGGTCAATGGATTTGTGACCAAACATATTGCAAGAAAAACAATATCCCTTGAAGTACCTGGAACATGATGATCTTTCTGTGTGATGGTCTTGCACCATTCTACTTTTGTATCTCGCTAAAACATGTCGAAGATTATGACATACATAACACTCAACATTATTCATGTGAGAAAATAATCGACTATCATTTCCATAGTTTGGAGTAAAATATTTTATTTGAAGGATTTCTTTTCTTGCTTGTTGATGTGGTTGACCTCTTATCTCCTTGTTAAGCATTTTAGGTTTTACATTAGAGTTCCTTGCCTCCCCTTGTGAGCTAGATTTAGCTTCAACAGATTCATAAAAAACAAGACCAATTTTGATAGCAGGAGATCTTCGAATACTAAGAATATCATCCAAAATCTTAGTACTATCTTCAAATCATAATAGTTTACCCTTTTCTTCTAATTTACCTTTTAAGATATTTACCTCAACCTAATATTTCTCTTCCTTTTCCAGATGTTGCTTCTTCAAGATTTCTGCAGCCTTTCGTCCTTCTTCCACTTGTCGCCTTAATTTGAGAATCTCATTTTCTTGTTCTTTATCTACTTGATTCTGCTTATTTTTTAATGATATCACTTCATCCTATAGAATTTGACATACTTTGAAGGCACACTCCACCTGAGCTTTTAATCTAGTAACGTCTTCTTTGAGGGCACACTCCCTTCTGTTAAATAGATCTTGTTGATTTATGCTTTTATTTGATGCTTCATTTTCTTGTTCATTTTCAACGTGAGGTGATTCTGAATCTAAATACTTGCTTCCACCTAACAATAAGCTATAATTGTTCCTTTGAGAAGTCTTCTTCTTCTGACGTGCTTTCTATCCCATTGTTCTAGGGATCTCCTCCAAGAGATCAAGGTCCTACCAAAGGACCTTCTCTGATACCGATTGTTGGAAATAATATTGAGAGGTGTGGGGGTGAATCAGTGTTAGAAAATCAGTAACTTTTTCATTTCCATAATTATATTCATATACACTACTTCAGTTAAGGGAACTCACGTGTACATGCAATTGTGCTTAATAGAACTAGCATATATCTAGTAAACTTGTGATTCAGTTCATTGATCATATGTTGATCTTTAATCAGTGCATCAGAACTTCATTAACCATATAAATAATAAATAGGTGTACTAAAATAGAACAGATTATCACACATAAGAAACACACATGAACACCATGATATAAGGTGGAACACAATGTGGGATGGAAACCACCTGTTGTTGTCTTCCCTTAATATAGAAAAACTTGTTTATAATATTGTATTGGAGCAGATACCCACCTACAGAAGGCTAAAACCTTCTCTCGTTCTCCAGCTTCTACTAGAAGGTAGCTACAACCCCCTGGCTCTTGTACTAGCCGATATATTTACTAGTAGATAAGCGTTGGCCTATAGAAGGCTACAGCCCTCTCTAGTTTTCTAGATGCTACTGGAAGGGAGATCAAACCCCCTGGCTCTTGTACTGGATGATATGTTTACCAGTATGTAGGCATCAACCTAATGAAGCCTCCAACCTTCACTCTTCCTCCTAGGACCACATTTCATAAATTTTCGGACTGGATAGACCTAGACCACAAAACCATAATATTAAGGCCACGTTTCATCCAATTTTCATACTAGACCCATTAACAAAATTGAGGCTCAAAATCAATCACCACTGTAACAAAACCATTACAATCAACAATCAATCTTTGAATCACCCAAAAACTGAATCACTGAAGCCCTGTCATCAAAACACAGTCAACAGAACATAGAGTAGAACCCAGAACAGTACACCAACCACTAATGCCAACTACAAATTCAAATGTTGTATTTCATCATGTATACGCTACTTTGATGAATCAAACCAGCATGTATATGTTCTTTTTCCAAAGCGAACCAATGTACATATCTGAAAATAATAATCTATAAACTTCACAACTATTTCAGTATTCAGTCATACATAGATCATATCATTTTCAGAATAAAACCTGTGCTAGTATTAAGATCTAGCCTATCCATGATCAAACAACATAATGATAATACATTTCAAACCTTATGATCCTAATCCATCATTCATCATCATCCACATAGGTGCATCATTGGTTTAGTTAAAGCAAAGCATCACTAACCCATAACCTGCATACTAGATCGCACACATCATCAGATATTCAATACTTGCACCCTTGGCCTAACGATCTTTTCCTCCTTTTTTAATTTTGGGCCTTTCTCAATACCATGGACTAAAACAACTTAGGGCCAATACCTTGGACCAAATACCTGGGGTCAATGCCTTAAACTAGATACCTTGGACCAATACCATGAATCAAAATACCATGGACCAAATACATCGGACCAAAACTTAGTTTTCCAAGATGTACGTGAATTTCCTTCTATGAAAGTGTGTGTGTGTACATTATATGATTCTTTTTGTCTATTAGCCCATGTGTATATGCTCCACTGTAAATATGATCCTCTGTATACTTCTCGTTGATCATTAATTCTTTGATATTGACCTACTGCACTATGATCTGTCATTTGGACAACACCTATATCATAATACGAATAGATGCTAGTACTTAGTGTTGCGTGAGAGTGTGGGTGTGTGTTAGTGGTAATTTTCATGCATTATACCATGTGTTATCCTTGATGTATAATGCAACTATGGTTTGTTGAGTAGAGGCGCTATGGTTTTCATCTATATGTTGATGTTTGTCTGAGGGAGGAATTGTTTGATTAGCTAGGGTTTGAAGGTTTTTCATTATTGACAGGAAAAAAGGTTTTATGATGCAAAGGTATTTGATATTTTTGTCAACATAGGTTATGATATGGAAGAAATTTGAGTTGGTCAAATTATTGAGTATGATGTTTTTGGTTAGGTTTTGAGTGTGCTTGCTAGGGCATTGATTCAAATTGTAAGACTACTAGGATGACTAGGTTGTTATGTCATTGATTATTTATGTTGGGATTTATATGTATGATGCACAAGTATGTAGTGCAATTGTGTATTTATTTTCATGAGTTTCCTATTGTTGTGAGTGATTTTTTGTATGTTGCTAGGTTTTGGCAGCTTCTTGGTGTGTATCTTGACATGTATGATTAGTGTATGTTTCCGCTAGGAGAAGATTGGTCTGTGGTGCAGCTAGATTAGACTATCTTTTGGTGTTTTATGTAGAGTATTAGAACAAAAGAGAGAGTGTTGGTGATGTTTGACCAAAGAGATTGATGTTGCTAAGGTTTATGACATAATGTGCATTACAGAGATTGTTGGCAGGGTATTGAATGGGCTTCTTTATTTTGGAACTTGGTTATTATATTTCTTATAGTGTTGTTGCTGGGGCATATATTTTTCTTGATATATATGATGTATTTTCAATATGATTTTAAAAGTATGATGTATTGGGAAAAATGATCTTACACTAGGTTTCATGTGTGAGATGCCATATATATTATGGTAAGAGCCTTACAATTTCTATTGATGATATTTTTTGTTGAGTTTAATAAGGAAATAATTTTGGTGTGTGCTCTACTATATAGCTTAGAATATTGATTGAATGCTACAATGGTTTATGACATATTTGTGTTGTAGAAAGAGGTGTTGAGTCAATATATTTGTTACTAGGTTTAAGCAAAAAGTTATATACAGTATCTGTCTCAAAATGTGATGAAATGTGGCCTACAATGTTTGGATTTGTTATAGGTGGATCAAAATATAGAACATTGTGAAATGTCATCCACACGATTCTAAGGGTTCGAACCTTCAATAAGGGAGTTGTGGCTTCCTTTTGGTGTTAGCCAAAGAACTTGCTAAGGGAGTAGTGGATTTCTTGTAATGGTAGCAAAAGAACTTGCTCAGTATTGAACTCCTTATAGTAGTGGCTAGATAAATTCATCAGGGAGTGGTGGCTTCCTTCTAGTGGTAGTTGGAGAACATATTAGAGGTGGTGTCATCCCACAAGTAGGGCCTACACATTAGTGGTGAGTTATTTTATGATGTAAAAGAAGAAATTTATTATAAGAATAAGGCAACGACAACAACAACCATAGTTTTTCCTAGTTGGGTTTTCAACTTAATATCATGTATCTATGTGTGCTTGATGGTGTTCTTGTTGTTCATGGATCATCATTGATAATGTTCATATATTGATGGTTTCTCTAATGTTACTACTCATGATATTTTCATGTTTATGTGCATTCTACTGATTAATCACTGGTATAGTTATTGACTTGTAAAAAAGAGTAAAAATATGGGTAAAAGTTAATTTATTGTGAAATATCGATTCATCTCCCCTCTTCATATTTCTAAGGCTCTCCCACTTCAAATTATCTAAGCATTCTTTGTCCATCAATGAAACTCTTTTTTCTATCATAGGTTGTTTTCAAATTCTGCCTAATACTAATCACTTATTTCTCCATTTCTCTCAACACATCATGTCCAAGTACTTTTTTCATTTATCCATCCTAATTAATGGTAGTATTAAATTTACTACCATATAGTGCCTCAAAATGTCTCATATTTAGTTATTAATCGTACCTTTCATTGTATGAAAATTTGACAATTGGTAGGAAGTATTCCCACCTTTCTGGATTATTCATGACATACCTCCTTAACATGTCTTCTCAAATTCTGTTTACCCATTCAAATTAACCATATTTTTGAATATCATATCTTATGCTAAAAGATAGTTGAATCCAAAAACTAGAAGAATATACTTTCGAGGAATTTGAAGTGAACTTGGAATTCTAATGTAATTGTATTCTTGGGTATGACATGCAATTTTGATAAAATTTTCATAAAAAATTGAGCTAGGCCAATAAATTTTGGGCAGAATTTCAACTACAAATTGAGTTTCCTTGATAAGTTTTTCCATTACCACCACAACGATATCATGCTATTTGGATATCTTTGAAAATCCTAATGATGAAGTTCATGGAGATGAATTTCCATTTCCATTCAAGGTTTGGAATTGGTGGTAGTAATCAAGTTGGAGGTTTTCATTCTAATTTCACTTGTTGGTATTCTTGGCACTTGGAAATATATTCATATATTTCCTTCTTCATTCTTAGCCAATAATATAATTTCTTTGTGGTCATTAACAATTTCTAGTAACCATAATGACCTAAATAAGGTGTCATAGGGAATTTTTTCATGTTAATGACACAGGGTACATATTTTATGTCTTTAAATAGCATATCATTATCAATCCACTTATAATTATTTCTTATTGTTTCCTCTTGCTCATATTGTAAGCATTCCTTCACATACTTCAATTTTTTACCATGTAGTAATGCTTCTTTAATCTGATTTTTTATTCAATTTCTCAAGTGATCATGCCTACCAAGTGAGATGCTTATAAACTTCTTGTAAGTGCATATGATATCTATTTTTGATTTCCCTTTCATATGATTCATTCTTAAATCAAATCCACTAATCAAATGCAGTAATATAGCTTCTCTAACATTAAGCACAGGTTGACCAAACGCATGGGGCCATCATTGGGGGACAAAATACCCATACAATGTGTGTTGATATTGTGGGATATATATTGAGAAAAAAATGACATAATATATTGAGCATATAATAAGGGGTAAATAATTTTTATAGAGTAGAGAGCATAAAAATTGTAAAAATATAGAGTATAAAAATTGTTAACCAAAAAATGGAATCCACCTAGTCTTTCCTTGTAGGTGTCTATGAAAACTAGGAAATCCATCTTTGAGGTTATTATTCTTAGGATATGTGAATGTGTGAGAAACTACTTAAGTTGCATAACACTATTTGTCCACTCTAATGAACACTGAAATTGTATTCCATTTTCTTGTGATATTGTGATTGTATGTCTAATATTTGAGAAAGGCATACAACTGAACCTTATCAAGTCCTCTATACCATGCATTGGTATTTTTGAATCCATATCGTGAGAGACAAAGAAAGAAAGTGTGATAAATTGTTTGACCGGAATATAACAAAATTGGATTAGGTGACATGAAAGTTTCCTTATTTTTTACCCATAACTAATTTGTTTGTTGGACATGTTGTTCTTGGCACATATTGACCATAGGTTTGAATAGATGATAACTCTCAATCTATCTTCTATAAAATTAGTTTGTTGGACATGGAACCATCTGAAGGCATAAAAGAAAAAAAAACCATGCCTTCGATCTCCTTCTTGAGTAGCGTAGACATGCCAAACCGTGAAGTGGGTTATTGGATCATTGTATGAGTAATAAGACTTGAACTAGTTAAACCGTAATTAATAGCAAAAGAATTCTCAAAATCCATTACATTAACGATGTCATTAGTTTTTAAGATCTTGAATCACGCTTTTGTTGAGAATTTGGTAAAAGGAATTATAACATGGTGTAAATGGAGAATAAATATAGAGAAAAGGGCATTATTTGCAATGAAAATGGCATCAAATGAGATGTTTTACATATCCCCCATGCTTGACATTTTTTCATATGATCTTGCAAATACGACATGTTGATAATGTACCACTACCAAAATTGCTTAAAATTGAGCAAAACAAGACCAATGCTTGAATTTTGTTAATGGATTCCAATGGATATATTCACATTTAGCACTTTTCTCTTCTACTCAATTGTGAATTCCTTTTACAAAGTCTTACTATGCAGTTCCAAATATTTTATTTGTTTGTGTGTCTTCATGGAAAATTTAACCATATTTTTATTCTTTGATGTAATTTTCTCAATTTTCACACGCAACTATGAACTTTTTTCATTTAGGATTACATTTTTACTCATTACATATTTATTGAAAACCTTAAATTCTCTACTCTCTACCCTCAATCTCTGAAACTCAATTTTTTTAAATTTTGAACAGTTTGGATTGAAAGGATCATAATAGTATATGGTATTTCCAAAATGATTTTGCATTAGTTTTGAAGGACTAGTACGTTCATAGTACCTGTATAAATTAGTTTTCAACTTAGACAATTTACTTACAGTTTTCATTGATAAACTCAGGATGCTGGAAATGAAAATGCCCAGCCGAAATAACTAGAGAATGAAAGGAAATGGTATGTGTGTTTGGACCTAGATTACCTAGAAATGAAGGTTCCACAGTTTTTTTATTATCTCTTGTTTGGGGAAATAGTTGTGGTAGTTATTGTAGGAATGACTAGTGTTATTAGGCAATATGTGGACATGTCTTCTTTACAAATGCGTGTTTAAATATTTTTTCACTAGTGAACCCTTTTACTTGGTGGAGACTAAGATATTCATTTCCATTCCTATCACTATAAGAAATATTCTATTTATATGGTATCTTCTATGGTTAACATTCCAAATGTAATTTTGTATGTGGTTCACTATTCTACTAAATATTTGGAGAAGTAAAATGGAAAATTAAAAACATCATTAGCTTTATAGTGTAGGATGACTTAGATGTGGTAAAGGAAAGTGACCACATACCTCCTCTCTCATGAAATATACTTTAGGAATATGAACAAATTGTTCCTTGACTTCTTTATAATCCATGCCCTTAGTGCACCTTCTTCTTAAACTAGGCTATATTCACTTTAGCATAAACGTTGACTCCGCAACTTCTTTTAGAACCTATTTATGATTGAGTCACATATTCCGATATGAGGAAATAGAATGCCTAAGGCCAAAAATTCCTTTGATATTCCATCATCAAATATCTTAGAGATGAAATGGAACAATCAAAACGTTTTGATAACAATTCAGTAATAGAGGCATTGTGCCTCTAAAATTTCTTGATGAATGGAGGAAACCATAAAACTCTAAGTACATATTTAGTAGCATTGTATTATGGGAATTGACCATGGTTATTTCCTTGCATCAGCAAGCTTCTACAAGATTCCACAATTCTCCTTGTTTGAGGTTATGCAAAGACATTCTCTTTTGAAAAAATTTCACTACTAGTGTATGCATAAGGGTTTTCTACACGCGAATAAATCCGTAGGTGATATCTAGGTCAAAAATATGTTTTGATTCCAATAGGTGATTTGAAATGAGAGAAAACCGTGATTATGGGTGGTTTAATAACATCCACTTATGTAAATAATGAGGGAAATAATGATATTGAATGCCATTAAATAGTAACTCAATTAGTTGGAAATGTTAAATTTTGCATTTTTCTTTTCTATTACAATCATTTAGCCCAATTCTTCCTTGTATTTGCAATCACTTTAAAAGAAAATTAGTATTTCAATAACAAAGAAAAACTATGGATAGAACAATATTATTTTTAAGATG
The DNA here is from genome assembly GCA_000404065.3 of Pinus taeda. Classification (NCBI taxonomy): domain Eukaryota; kingdom Viridiplantae; phylum Streptophyta; class Pinopsida; order Pinales; family Pinaceae; genus Pinus; species Pinus taeda. The sequence goes on along the minus strand of APFE030537497.1, from coordinate 140,469 downwards.
CAATAGAAGACAATAAAGAAAAATAATAAGAGACACAAGATTTAGTCAGTGACCAAGGAAATCCCCACGAGGGAGAAAATCCTTTTAAATTACTCTTTTATTAGATTATCATCAAATGTTCATAAGAGCCATTAAAATGTTCCAATTCATAAATCGAGAGTCTAAGTTGGACCTTTGACTAACCAACACAGCCAACCAACCAAAGGATGACCCCAATAGTCAAAGTTAGTCAACAAATCAAATATACATTTCTGCTCAAACTCAATGGCAATAGTAGTAGTCCCAAATGGTGAATGTTAAATGGTACAATTTAATCGAAAAAAGCTTGGTCAGTTGTTAAATAAAGTGGCCTTGAATATTGGTCAATGAATAGTCAAAAAGGTCCCAAAATAGCCTTCCTAAATTGGTCAAATTCAAAGTCAAAGTCCATTGTCGACAAATCTTTGTCAACTCTGCCATAACGTGGTTGATTGATCATTTTTATAGATATTGATTAATCTCCTCTTCTTTGATAAAATCATTTGATGGTCCAATTTATGTTAATTATCCTTTAGGTGCTTAACCATTGTTGAGAAATTTGAAAGTTATTTAGAAATCAATTTTTTTGTTCACTTTTAGTTTTAAAAATATTAATTTTAAGTTTTTAGGAATAAAATATTTTAATAAAAATATTTTCTAAAACGTATAAAATCGTATTTTCATAATTCCATAAAAATAATTCCTTCTTGCAGTTTTGAAAAACAATGTCCTGAATATAAATCCATGTATTGTTTTGTTGTTCCTTTCCTCATGAATTTCATAAATCAAATCCCAAGTATATGGTTTTGAAAACCATGTCCTGTAATAATTCTCCATCGTAATAATTATTGTTTTATGAATTTCATAATGAAATTTATAAACATTTACCCAAAACCATTCACTGTTTTCATATTTAGTTTCTCCCACTTTTGGTTTACTAATGAATAAAACAAATTTCATAAATAATCCTCCTTTTTCTCTGAAAACCATCTACTATTTTGCTTCCCAATGGTTTTGAAAACCATGTCTTCTTTTGCCATGATTGGTAAAATATCTTTTACTTATTCTTTCAAGATTTCTTGATCATGGATCCCCTTCTCTGCAAAATTTCATTTTTATCTCTATAAGTTATTCCATAAGGAAAAACCTATTTCTAGTATTGAAAGTCTATGTATTTTCTATTGAAGCGTATTTCTAGAATATGTATCCTCATTTTACCTCATTTCACTCAGCCACCTCTTACCTCAAATATTTCACCCATAAGCTCATTTAACAAAAAATATGACTATAAAAATGATAGACATGTGCTTGCATACACATAGAATTCCCGTATGACATTTTTAAAACAATTTTTACGAGGGGGAGGATGGGTGGGTGGAGGGGGTAGGTTAAAAGTCAAATAGGCAACCACCCGCAAGCCATTGATTTAATATTTCACACATCTTGAAGTATTTAAATGATAGTTGTTTAATGTGTGAAGTGCGGGGTGGGACACAGCCTTAATTTGACTTCTGAATCATTTATTATTGGTTTGTGACTTACTTATAAAGTGGATTTTGATAGCATATAAGACATGATTTAGTCTTGGAGATTGGGGCTTGTGCCATATTAATTTTATTTTGTTAATAATAATTTTTTTTATTATAATAATTAATTTTATAAAAATATATAATCATATTTCTTATAAAATTAAATTATTTAAATAAATAAATTTTTTATTTAAAATTACCTAGAAACTACTATAGGAACTTCTTTTCCACCAAAATTTTGATATGGCCCCTAGGTTTGTGAAGGAAAATAATTATACAATTTCAAAAAAAAAATTGCAACTTTTAGGATGTCACAAAAAATTACAATGCCAGTTCCACTTGGGGACTACTTCCCCTTGTGGGATGCAGAGAACCTGTAGACCTGTGCCTTCTGTCTCTTGGGCATGGATTCCTGTCATAAAAAATTGTGACTTGGAATCTGTATAAATGTAACCTACTCTGATCTGAAATAATTTTTGCTCATGAACAAACCACTAGAAATTGCAAAGGAAAATAAGCACAACTACATCAATTTATTGTACTTCAAGCAAGCCAACACTACATAATGCAACTAGAATCCAAAGTGTAATAATTGTTGATCTAAACTAAATCAATACATAAACTATTGCAAATAAAATGCATTCATAAACTTCACACCAAAACTGAATCATATACTTCACACTCAAACTAAGTGATCTACTGATTCAATCCCACACACCTATTATCTAACTAATCATACAATATGCATTGTAAGGTGTAATCAAGTTTCGAGTGCAACCATGTGGGAAGTTGATTAATTGGCATATCACTTTGTATATAGCTAGAGATATGAAAATTATTTAAAATATGAAAGAGAAACCCATAGGTAACTTATACTTACAACTGAAACTTAAAGACTACATCCTTTGTTGAAGTTTGAATTTTCTGGTAATCATCAAGAAGAAGAAAGATATGTTCTTAAATGCAACTAAAATTTTGAAGCATGAAAAAAGGTAAGAGAGTGGAATTGAGATGTGACAAAGTGGAGTCGCCAGATGAAGGAATTGAAACCATTATAAAATTCCTACTCCTTGTTCACTAGCAAAGAGTAGATCTAGTAAATTATTAATTTCTAGGGAAAGATCTCCTCATTACTTCGCTCCACAACAATGATGCCAAATTGTGTACTTGCTTCTCGAAGGCATTTCTTGGTTATGAAACTACAATGAGAAACCAAGTTGACAAGTCTTTAGGTTCAAGTTGACCCTTGAACCAAAGGGGCTTCCATCAAGTGTTACAAAGCCTTTTTTTAATTCTATCCACTCTCACTGGACATCAGCCTTTGAAGCACAATGACAACATTTATTATTTTTTGTAGGTGGTTGTTGTTGAATATCGAATATCTACATAGAAATAAATCCTACTCTTGATGATGCTTAATCAATGTGCCAACATCGATGTTTGACGAAACAATAGGACTTAAATAGTTTTTTATGGAGTAATAAGAGAGAATATAAGTGTTGGGCCTGGGTTCTCCCAAAGGCAGTTCTGGGACTAAGAGCCCGGATTTTGGTCCAACATTGTAACTACAATGTCACAACTCAGCATTTTGTGGGTGCGAGGCATGTAGTTGTTAAAGAGTCATAGGGTTGTTGACCCTTATTTTGATAATGTAATGTTGGTTGTAGAGGATCTACCCATGGTCCACAGACCATGGAATTGTATAAATAGAGTGAAGCTCTAAGTAGATTATAAAAAGGAAGGGAAGAATAAGAAATAGATGGAATAAGGATGTATAAGAGATAGATTGGAAGTGTAAAGTCTAGTTTTGGGGTCGTAGCGTAGGAAGAGGCTCTATAGCTGAGTGTGCAGAGGCCTAGTGGTCCACCACTGAGTGTGCAGACCCCTACAGTTGAGTGCTCAGAATGAGTTGAGTCTATAGTCATCTGGAAGTATTAAAAAAGAGAATTTTCTATCAATTCTGCCTCTTTATTTCTTGTTTTATGCATCTATTATATTGGGTATGAATTTCAATTCTAATGCTTATATGATGCACAAATGTGTATAACTATATTGGTTGAGTGAACAAAATTTAGAATATTTGTTTATGTGAAGATAATTAAGATCTATTGATAAGACAAGTAAGATACTTGGTGTAGTTTGGGAAACATCATAGCTCACTGCCCTAGCGGTGTGAAAGCATCTCAGTCCCTTGTTAGGGATGCACAAAAGCCAATGGTAATAGATTGTGAAGGTACTGAAGGTTAGAATAAAGAACAAACCGACGTGTACAAAGCTAAGGTATAGGCAGAATAAACCAACATCACAACCATCTCAAGGGTGCAAAAAATTCGTTCCAGCATCCCCCCATACTGCTTCGGGTGAGACTTGAGTCTACACTCCACAGGCTGATGACGAAATGGCCAGTAATGTAGGGATTTGTTTGGCTAAATAACTTTGAACCTATGTGAGGCCCCCGTAAGCCAAAAAATGGTTTTGTTTCCTAAACTGGAGTCTTCACGAGAGATGTCTCATGTCATATCATTGGAATCCAACTATGAAGGAAATTGAAGGTTGGTTGGACAAAAGAATTCATGAGTTTGTGGTGCAGGAGAATAGAAACCTGTGATTGTCAAAAGAAGAGTGGCTAGATAGCTACCTATATACAGAGATCCACGAAATCATTTTCACGTCATTCCCTACTTTGTTATACGAGTGGATCACGAAGCTAGCAAATAAATAAGGAAGGTGGAAGCTTGACTGTCCTATTGTGTGGACCCCAGAGCTAGTGCAAAGGTTGGAAGCATCAGAGGATAAGATCGTGCATTCTGTCAACCATTCGCTTGATTGTATTATAGGACGATTGTTTATTCAGTTCACGGTTAACACCTCAGTTAGCTACAATGAGGCAGAGTGATGCTTTCTCAAAGAACTGCGAGGTAAGTACGTAAAGTATTTTAATACTTGGATTAAAATGTTGTTGTGGGAAACATGGGTTATGTAGTTACCTTTATGTTTTGGCTAAATGAAGTGGAAAGGTTTATAGGAACGAAGGAAATAAGGGTCTAGAAAAGCCTCAATTTCACCTCCGTGAGAGGATGAGGAAGGGCTCGAAAAGGTCTCTCCATGAAGTTTTATTAAGCTAATAATACAAAGAATTCCATGAATACCACCTCCACCCACACCGCCACCAGCTTGATCACCATCACCTAGATCTTTTCCCATACCAACTCCACCACCACCATGATTCAATATGGAAAACACATTAAAGTTTCTCGTGTTCAAAGGTTTGGGAAATGAGGATCCAGACCAATTCTGGTTCATTGTAAGAGCTGTATGGAAAGCACAAGGTGTTACAAATGATCATATAAATAAAGCGACACTAGTTAGCGCCCTTCAGGGTCACGTGCTAACTTGGTATATTAAGTATTCCAATGATAACCTGAATGTGAGAGTCACGGATATCCAAACAACATTAAATAGAGAATTTATTAGGCCTAAATCTAAAGCACAGTCAATCATGGTATTTAAAGAGACCATGATGCTATGAGGTGAGACTCCTTGGGAACTATATCATAGCCTAAAATGTATGATTTGTAAGGAAAATATGAATCTAATAGAGGGACAACATCGTGGATGGTTTGTATCTTCGCTACTACCACACTTAAGGAGTGCGCTATCGCGGAAGAAGGTAACAACTCAAGCAGAGGCCTTACAGATTGCTATGAGGCTACATGAGACACCATTGCAAGATCCCAACCTAGGAGTTCAACAGATCCATGCTTAGTTGAAGAATCTCTGCCTTGCGATGCAGAGTTGAAACAAGATAGGACAGTTCGACTAGAAGTGCGTAAAGAAGTGTGCTGCATAAAATGCAAGAGTCAGGGCCATGACAAAGACCACTGCCAAATTTTTTTGAATTACCTTGTAGGAGGAGGACTGATGCCTTTTAGGTCAGAAGTTCAAGCAGGACCTAGTGTGGCACTGGCTTTGTGGTGCACTATATGTCAAATAGCAGGATAGCAGGCCATAGATAATTGTCACTTGTTACAGAAGTATACGCAAACTTTGCAACAGTTGTGTTGCAACTTTTGTAGGTCAGTGGAACATGATGAGCATACTTGAAAAAGCTATGATTTGATGATGGATAGAACACCAGCCTATATATTTTAGGCTAAAATGCGACCCCTTGACCAGAATGTAGGAATGGCGAAGATAGGATTTAAAGGGCACAGATGAAGCCAAGGTAGAGGTCGTAGATAGTTGATTTTCTACAAGTGTAGAGGGCCAGGACACTATGTCCATGATTGCATGAATCCAATGCACCCATCATGCAAATATTGCACGCTGGTTGATCATGAGATAGAATATTGTCCTATGCTGATAGCTATAATATGTGACAAAGGAGCACTACTCCCTCCCCCAACTCAAAACCTACAGATGATAAGGTTTGAGCTACATGAGGAAGATCCGATCATAAACATTGTGCTCTGAAGTGGAATCAAGATGGGAGATGACAAAGGGAAATAACCAGAAGACAATACATGAGTTCACAAAGCCTTAGTGAAAGAGGTCAAGTTTGATTTGGATTTCACTTGGGAAACCTTCATGGAAGCTAAGAAGAGATTTGTTTAGGACTTCACTTTAGGAAGCAAAGATAAACTAGAGTGAGAGATGGACCCATCTATGCTCACAACTTTCCTAGAAACATGTATGAAGTTACTACACGATAGTAAGGCCATGAAAGGGATACATGAACTTATCAATAGATGTGCTGGGACCAAACTCGATGAACCATGTGTAGTCTGCAAGATTGGAAAACATAAGACAAGAATGGGAGGAGAAATTAGACTCACCGCGCAAATCTAAGAATATGAATTGGATCAAGTCATCTTCGATTGGGGATGATATGTGAATGTTATGCTAAAATAGACATGGGAGCGAATGGGGAGACCCACACTATAATGTTATCCAATTGAGCAAAGAATGTCGAATCAACAAAAAATAATACCCATGGGGCGATTGCAAGGAATAACTATGGATATTGAGGGAACAAGTGTGCTAGCGGATTTTGAAGTAATAGAGATTATTGATGATAGCAATGCCTACGCCGCTCTCCTAGGAATTGATTGGGCCACTGATATGAACACGGTAATCAATTTTGAGAAGTGAAAAATGATCATTGATAAAAATTCACTGCATGTAAACATACCCCTAGACCTTGTTGAAGGATCACGCTATATGGATCGGGTCCACCACTATAAAAGTGATTATGATGTAGATTGTATCTACAAGATAACAGTGTGAGACCAAGAATGAGCGAATCCCACCATGGATGGGCAGATTACATGGGAGCACAAAAGCTCCTATACTTCAGATTCTAATGAAGCAATAGAACACTAGCAGAATCGATTAGATGAGGTAACTACGTTGAATTGCAATATGATGACCAAGTCGCTGCACTATGTGTTGCAAAAAGTAAGAGATCTACTGACTTAAAATGGTATAAATGAGGTAGATACCTTCTTATATCCATTTGAAAGGTAGGCGCTAGAAAGGCAAGGCTTCTAGGCCCTTAACTGGGTACTCCGTGTTACGCTCGCCAAATGGTGGGGTACGCACAAAGGCAATGTTAATGATTGGTGGAAATGTAAGAGAATGATGCGAGTATTATTTGGGAAGCCTAAGGTGCAACTGAGAGACAATTACAGTGGGTAAGATGATCTTCTTATGCATTTGTACAAGTAGACATAGGCTTACGGAGAAAAGCACTAGCTTGCATAGAGGCACATGTACCTCGTGCAAAAATACCTGGTCAATAAGAATGTGTTGGGGGGGCGAACTTGCAGATGGCTCTTAATGTTGGGAAGACATTATGTAGGAAGAGAAACCGCACAGAAGATTCTATAGGCAAAAGCATTCAACAAAGTACTAGAAACCTCGCCAACGAAGGTACGAAATGTGCAGTGAACTGACTGTGACCTATGCATACCTGCAGCGTTATGGGCTTGTCAGACAACATGTAAGAAACTGATGGGATAGAAACCTTTTAGGCTTGTCTATGGAGTGGAAATTGTAATGCCTATGGAATACATCATGCCTAGTCTACACATATTAGTGCTCACAGGTATGACGGATCGTTGAGCCCTAGAGGAGAGGCTCCTACAGCGGGATGAGCTCGAAGAAGAGAGATTTTTGGTTGGATTTCACTAGAAGGTACAAAAGTAGTGAAAAGGCATGGCACGAATGACACATTAAGTTTTGTACATTGAAGGTAAATGATCTGGATTCATTTTATGATAGTAAGTTTGATAAATTTCTAGGGAAGTTGAGAATGAACTGCTTAGGGCCATATATTATTAAGGAGATTACAGATGGTGGCATGGTACAATTGGTAAAGTGGAATGGAGATCCCTTCATAGAAAAGGTGAATGGAAGTCATTTGAAGCCATACATAGGTGGCCCTGCCTCCTGAGTCATCGAACAAAGCACAGTCTTAACACTCCATCTAGTTGAAAGGAGGCGCGGGACTATAAACTACTCTGCTCGGAAATCACACGATGTGAAGACTGCATACAGTAGCGAAGTGTCACAGGGTCTGTGACAATGTAGAGATAGCTATGTTGGCACGTAGGTCTACTATAAAGTGACCGTTACAGTCACTATTCAAGATGTGATGCTTGGTTTGAGGCCAAATGGAGCAGGAGGGAGGCATTTAAGGTGAACTTTATGCGATAGATTCTTGAAAATCTCCCGCCAATCTAGCATTAGTGGACTGAATGTGGGGGAAGAAGTCGAATTCAAATTCAAAAGGTGCTATAAATTACGAGTGACTATCTAGCAAACAACACTTGGAAATTTGAGAACTGAGTTTTTTCACACATAGATATTCATGAACCAAGACTTATTCGATATTCTGAAAGAGAATTCGTTGTTTGAGAAATTACCAGAGATAATAAGAGAACTATGGAATAGCACTATGTTAGCACCCGAAGGAGCCATGGACACGGGAGTAGTGATAGTTGAGGAAGCAAAGCGAGAAATTGTGGAAGTTGAAGCCCTACAGAGCACTAGAATAATCGCTAAGGTCCCTAAATCACCATGCATTCCAAGACCCAAGAAGAATAAAAAGGGGAAATCCACTAAGGACAAAGCTCAAATTGGAGGAAAAGGGGAAGGCCATTAATATGAAGACCAATGAGGAGGAAGAGTTTGAAGAAATCTTGGTGGAGGAGGAGGATGTAGAAATGGAAGTTGAAACCCAGGGTGTGGACCCTATTACTAGGCTGCCAGAATATGTTCCTCTGCAAAAGTGTAAAGCTAAGGTTCCAAAGGATATAGATGAAAGCAAGAGCTCTCTACAAACTCCCCTATTCCCAGATGATATCATTTTTGAATGAGTGTAGTTAGGACGGCTTCCCATGCTAAAATTTGAAGATTGGCACGTCGAAAACCACGAGAAGTTCTTGCATTTAGTGACTACGAAGCTAATGTGGTAGAAGAAAGACGCGTTGACTGGAATGACAAATTTGGAGCTGTGAAAATGGCTCAAAAGTGTTGAGAAAGTAGGGTTACTAATCCTACTCTGGGTGCCACGTTACCATTGCACCCCAGTGACTGTTTTTGTCATCAGGAAGCTTCTTTGATTGGTGCTTGATGGGTGATTGTGGCTGGAGTATCCCATCCCCATCATAGAACATTTGATTCACCAGATTACATGATTTCCTTATGCAGGGAGGACCCATCAAACATTTTAGAGGGAAGAAGTGACGAGTTTCCATCACAAAGGTAATGAAAAAAGTTTAATTTGGAGAAGAAGAAGTGAGGGTATGCCATCCCCAGCATCAACAACCCTGCAATAAAGGTTGTGACACAAATATTGGTAGGGAAGGTGTTGCAAAAGTGTTGTGCGAATGAGGTTCCTGTGCTAGTAGTCGCACTTGTGGTGAAGTTGAGTAGGCATTGTTTTAGTTCATTGCCGAACTTGCAGTGATCCAATCAATGTTGGGAGGTCTTCACGCTAACATCTACACACCTATAGAGTGACTCGAGGGCAAGTCACGATGTTTGTGCTGCAGGCATGTTGGGCGCAGGATCCCCCAAGGGCAGTGTTGGGGCTAAGAGCCCGGATTTTGGCCCTACTTTGCAATTACAATGTAAAGACTCTGCATTTTCTGGGCACGGAGCACATAGTTGTTAAAGAGTGATACTATTGTCAACCCTTATTTTGATAATATAATGTCAGCTATAGAATATCTACCCATGCTCCACAGACCATGGAACTATATAAATAGAGCAAAGTTCTAAGTACATTAAAAAAAGGAAGGGAAAAATAAGAAATATATGGAATATGGATGTACACGAGATAGCTCTGAAGTGTAAAGTATAGTTTTAGGGTCGTAGCATAGGAAGAGGGTCTCCAGATGAGTGCGCAGAGGCATAGTAGTCCGCAACTGAGTTTGCAGACCACTGTAGATGAGTTCGTAGAGTAAGTCAAGTATGGAATCATAAGGAAGTATTAATAAAGAGATTTTTCGATCAGTTATGTGTCTTTATCTCCTGTTTTACGCATTTGTTATATTGTGTATGAATTTTACTTCTAATGAGTATATGATGTGCGAATGTGTATAGTTGTATTAGTTAAGTGAACACAAGTTATAATATCTATTTACATGAAGATAATTATGATCTGTTAATATGATAAGTAAGATACTTGCCGTAGTTTGGGAAACATCACAGTTTGTTGCCTTAGCATTGAGAAAGCGTCTCAGCCCCTGGTTTGGGTTGTGCAAAAGCTAATGGTAAGAGACTCCGAAGGTACTAAAGGTTAGAACCAAGTGCGAAGTGACCTATCCAAAGGCAAGGTCTAGTTGGAATAAACTGGCATCAAAACCATCTCAAGGGTGTAGAAACTTGGTTCCAGCATCCCCCGATACTGCTTTGAGTGAGACTTTCATCTACGCTCCATGGGCTAACGCTGAAAGGGCCAATAGTGTAGGGATTTGTTTGGCTAAATAACTTTGAACTTGGGTCAGACCCTGATAAGCCAACAATAGGATAATTAATTAATCATCCTTAATACTTAATCAATTAGATATAATAGATGCATGTAGAAGACTTCTATACCAAAACATATACATTCATGAGATGATAGAAGACGACGATTAAAGATCCAAAGGAGCTTATCTTAAACATGCAGTTCAATATGCTAATATCTCTAATGATAATAACTTTTTGGTAGGTTTCTAGGGAGGTCGATACTCTAACCTAGCCTTTCATTAGCATCTATGTTACTCTTAACATATGTAGAAATAAAGTATGGAAGCACTCGAAAAACATACAAAGGAAAAACAAATTCTGAAATGAACTGGAGCTAGAATACTTTAACTAAATTCCTGTAATACAAGCCTTTAGAAAAATGGTAAGGTTATAACATCAAAAGACAACCATTGCTCAATACAAATCAAAGAATATATATAACATTACAACAAGCTAACTATGTCTATATTTTTTGAATAAAAGTATAAACAATAAACTAAAAATAAAAAGAATATCTTAAAAACTACAGGAAATCTAGAACTATTAGAAAAGCATATGCCTCCAATTTTGGAAATAATCCTTTGACTTTAAGTATTGATGGGTTTCTGCAGTTCATTATATTAGACATCATCTTTTGGGATTCAACTACGTTAAGTAAGTCATTCATCTATGACCATTTTCATGAGAGGTAGTTGTAACTTACTAAATTTTCATGAGTTTTGAATAGTCCACTTGACACTCATTGCATCGACTAATGCTCACAGGCATGAAGAAGTAGGACTCAAGCTAGTGAAATGAATCACATGGCATCAATCGTCACTTCCCAGGTTTGCACCCGGTAACCAAGACTTCTGGGGAGGCCACCCATTCCATATGACCTCTAGCTCAAGCGCACTTAACATTGGAGTTTTCCCAACAATCAATCAGACCCACTTAGATTTCCACACCATTTGCAAGTCCTTAGCAAGTATTGTGCCTCATGAACCATTCAAGTAGAGCTCCCTTCAGTATCTTTTAATTATGTATTGAGGGGTTTTCACAGTGCATTATATTAGGTACCATTTTTTTGGATTCAACTACATTAATTAAGTCATTCATTTATTTCCATTTCGATGAGAAGTAGTCGTAACTGACTAATTTCTCATGATTTTTGAATAGTCCACTTAGCACTCATTGCATCGTGTGATGCTCACAGGGGTGAAGAAGTGGGATTGAAACTCGTGAAATGAATCACATAACTTCCATCATTACTTCCGAGGCTTACTACCCCACTTATATTTCTACCACGTTTGCAATACCTAAGAAATTATTGTTCCTCATGACCCATTCAAGTAGAGCTCCCTTCACTCTTTTGTATTTGAGTACTTATTTAGATACCCAAAATCTTTCTTTTAAAATTTGACGTGATCCCTTGATTTTTTGGTTCTCTGCTTGAAAATATGAAGATGATCCTCAAAAATTGCTAACAACCTCCAATTGTTGATTTCACTCCTTCAAATTTGACTCTCTTAGAGTTGTTCCCCAAGAACTTGTCAATTGTCCACAAATCTTGGTCAAATCTGTCATAATGTGGTTGACTGGCCCTTTTTTATAGAATTTGATTAATCCACTATCCTTCAATAAAATCATTTGATGATTCAATTTATGTTAATTATCGTTCATGTTCTTAACCATGGTTGAGAAATTTGAAAATGAGTTGGAAATCATTGTTTTTTTTTGACACTCTTTAGTTTTAAAAGAATAAATCTTAAGTTTTTGGGAATAAAATATTTTAATAAAAATATTTCCCAAAACCTATAAAATCATATTTTCATAATGTATTATTTTGTTGTTCCTTTCCTCGTGAATTTCATAAATCAAATCCCAAGATATTTCTATGTAAACCCATCAAGATATTTCTATGTAAACCCATCAATGGTTTTGAAAACAATGTCATGTTATTGTTTTGCTTCCTCATGCTTTTGGAAACCATGTCTTGTTTTGCCATAATTGGGAAAATATATTTTACTTTCCCTTTATTTTCTAAAATATTCCGATAATTTAATTTATCCAAATTCTCTCTTATCATATATTTTTCCTCTTTCTAACTATAGTTTAAAACATTGTTTCTCTACTCTGTAAAATTTCATTTTTATCTCTGTAAAGTTATTCCATGAGTAAAAATATTTATTAGAAACTCCATGTGTTTTGTATTGAAGCATACTTATAGAATATGTATCCTCATTTTACCTCATTTCACTTTGTAAAAAGAAGTGAATGTGAAACAAAATTTCGGTGGGGTGGTAGATTTAAAATTCCAATAAGCAACCCCAACAAGTTTTTGAAGGGGTGGTAAGGGGTGGTATGTTAAAAGTTGAAACACAACCCCTCCCCCCCAACCTGGAGGGGGGGAAGTAGGTTAAAATTGAAATATGAAACACCCCTAAGCCATTAGTTCAGATTCCACACATCTCGAGGTATTTAAATTATGGTGGTTAAATATGTGAAGTGCGGGGTAGGACATAGGCTTAATCTAACTTTTGATTTGACTTGTGAGTTGTTTATTATTGGTTTGTGGCTTGGTCACTTGTAAAGTGGATTTTTATAGTATATAAGACATGACTCAGTCTTCGAGATTGTGGCTTGGCCCATATTAATTTTAAATTTTTAATAATATTTTTATATTATAATAATTAATATTTAAAAATTATATAATCATATTTTTAATAAATTAAATTATTTAATAAAATAAAAATTTTATTAAAATCACTCTACAACTACTATAAAAACTTTTTTACCACCAAAATTTGCATATGCCCCCTTGGTTTGGAAAGAAAATAAATTAGAAAATTTCAAAAAAAAATGGTAACTTTGATGGTCACAAAAAAATTACAACAGGTCCCATAAAAAATATCTCATCATGATCAAGTCAAATGTTTCCTTTTCTTATCTCTGCTCATCTATGCTCCTATATGTTCATTTCTACTTATCTTTTCTCATTTTTTGAACACTCGCAAATCTAAAGAAAAAGAATTTGACAACATAGTGGAGCTAAAGATACCACCCTTTATCCGATGACAATGGATAGGATACTACTTACCAAGAGATAAGGATCACAACTATCCTACTGTTAGGACAATATGTAGAATAATACTTACCTTGAGGGAAGGACCACAACTTTAATATTTTTTTCTGATATTCACAACTTGAGCCTTAAGAGTGAATGGTAGAACACTTGAATCCCCTCACTTTGGTATGATACTACTTACGATAAATGGTAGGTAGATTTTGAGATGGGTGGCAATCACAACAAGCCTAGCTTGCGGGTAGGATTCGAACTCGGGTATACTATGTTATCACTCAGGTTGTCCCTAGGCTCCTATTAGGGATACAACCAAGGTAACCACAACCAATCTTCTGATTGTAGGTTCTAGCCCACCTGCAATCGGAGATGGCTCTCTCCTTTAGATTCAACCTCTGTTGATCTAGATTCAACCTTAGTTGATGATTTTAGGCTAGATTTCTGACTTCAAGGGAATGTTGACTGTGATTGGGAGGAAGGTAGGATTCTCGAGTAAAGAGGCACAGTAAAGTGTTATAAGTTCTGAACCATTGGGCATGGAGTCACAAATTGGGGCATGCGAGCGTTTTCTTGGTCACAAGGGGATATAGAGCGGGATAGTCACGCAGGATACAACATTCAAGCTGCTGAAAGTACAAAATGAACATCAGGGATGAAAGGCAAAAGAGAATCATTTTATCATGCTGACAAACAGGAGAAATGGATGAGTGGGATCCCGGAGCAGTTAAGAATTCCAAAGACATGCACCCATATACGAAAGAAGCAGGGTAAACTAGAGCAGTTAAGAATTCTAGCTCGTGACCATTTCAGAAGAAAACATCGAAAAGTGCAGAAATTGAACTTAAGGTGTACTTAAACAAATCTTAAGATATTCTTTTTTTCCTGCAACTTAGAATGGCGGAAAGATGACAAAAACATAAATAAACAGGGAGGAAGAACACTTATTGGATCATGCAGAGACACAGGAATTCCGTGATCATTCCTTGGCCAAGAGAAAACAACAAGTTGTTTCGCAATCCATGCTTTCAGCAATCTTTGATTATGAAAAATATGACAGTTACAGTGCGAGTCTTTGCTCAGAGAAAATTGCTGGAAAGAAACTGACCAACAACTACTACTAGCAACCAACCAACCCTTTACAATATCGCTTCGGGTGGTATTTATAAAAAAAATATCAGGAAGACATCATTAAGGGTAACAGTGACAGGTCTGCTTAGAACTCTTCAAAATCTAAATGCTTGCTGGAAATAAATGCAAGTAAATCTTTTTGGCTGCGCTAGGGGCAGCTGAATCGAAACAGGTGACGAGGTGGCCCTTGGGGACCAGATGCATTGCTGCTGGAGTGAATGTACTTTGGGGCTGAAGTTCGGCTTTGGTGCGAATTGAATGTGCAATTATTATGATTTGAGAGCTTCGTGATTTTTCTCTCCTCCTATGGATCTGCTGGAAGATATTCAATTTCTCTTGCTTTTGGCCACTGCTCAAGATATTCTCTGATACACTCTGCTGCTACATTGATGATTTCCGCCGTCGACTGATACTCTTTGACACGCTTGAAGCCTGCTGATTTGATCTGATACACTTTGAACTCTGTGAATGATCTGCTGCTGTCTTTAAACCGGATCCTTTGGCACGATTGGGCGATTTCAGGCTTTTTGGGCGCGTAGTGGGCTCGGCAATCAGAAGATTCCAAAAAGATTCCTCGAAATGGCCTATTTCCCATAGCGATGCGCGAATAGCGCTTCGCGCTATTCGCGCGTCGAAAACTGCCTCTGTTTCTTGATCTGGAGCTCCGAAGTGCGACTTTTCTCCTTGCGCGATGCTTTTTTGGATTTTCTGGCTGCTGACATAAGCACTCCGTCGGCTGTACAGCGGATGACATCATCAGTGGGTCCCTGGTACAGCACGACGTGGTGGGGTACTGGTGGATTTTGCTGAAGAGACTCCGATGCGATATGGCGATATCGCGTAGACGGGGAGAGAGGGGGATCATTGGGTTGGGCGTGTGGTGCTTGCTATTGCCGATATGTGATATGGTGATATCGCATTGGGGGAGACGGAGGGGTGCACAGATTGGACACTTGACGCTTGCGATCGCCGATCGCCGATTTCGCGATATCGCATCGGCGGGGAATGGATGGGAAATGTTTTGAATAAAAGTGAGATGGCGAGGTTGTGATGCGAAAACGGCTTTGAAGGGGGGAAAAACGTAAGTAAGTTGGTGTGAAGGGCCTTTGAAGTTTCGGAAGGAGTCCAACTACTTCGGGGGAGTTTTATACTTAGGAAGGATTCCATAGTATGCGATAGGTGGTTTCAGAGGTTGGGTTCTTGCTTAGTTTTTGATAAACTAAGCAATTCCCGAGACTTGCTATGGTTATTTTTCAACCAGGGGGAGGGAATATTACAAACGGGACTTTACTTAATATTAATACGGGGACGGGAAACATAGGGAGCTACATAGTAATGTTAGTGGTTAGTGTGGAGGTGGTAAGAAAGCGCCAAGTTTGGGGGAAACTTAGGCTGTTGCGGGGGGGGGGGG